>UELU01140001.1:0-221484 GCA_900490025.1 Megastigmus dorsalis | reverse complement strand
AAATAATAATATATTTATATTATAATATATGTATAATAATATAAATATATTATTATTTAAGTTGGAAAGGTGATTCATTAAAATTGAATATTAATAAATGATACCAAATTTTAACATACATATTATTTCACTTCAAAATGACTTAAAGAGAAGTTAATCGAATATAGTCACCGACATTTATAGTTTAATAATTTTTTTATTCAATTTTCAATATTTTAATATTTTGCAAGTTGAGTTCAATTCTATGGACTACACAGAATTGGGCTCAACTTAAAAATTTTGAAATGTCGAAAATTGAATGAAAAGAGTATGAAACAAAAGATGTCGGTAATTATGTTCGACTGACTTTCCCTTAACTTATATATCTCTGCATAAGTACTTTACTTATGGTTATGGTGGTAATCAATATCATTTAAAGAAGTTGCATATACATTAAAAGTTTTGTGTACAAATAATGCAAAAATTTATTAATTAAAGTATGGTTAAAAATGCAGTCCCTAGAGAGATACTAGATCTATTACATTTATGCTGATTTAATCATTAAATAATTGTTCTATTAAGACAATTATTTTATTATAATGAATTATATATTATTTTATTGCGATTTCTTAAAAGTATGTTAAATAGCAGTAATTTCTTACACGGAAAATAGAATTGACAAATATTATTTTTTTATGTTATTAAAAGTCCCTTAATAGAGATTAGTTTAAAATTATAACTGAATAAAAAGACATATAATTGTCTAATAATTCATAGCTGTACTTTGGTAATATCCAATTATAAATTTTCTCAAATTTTAATATTATGTTGTACAAAACATTTGCTATTTCCTATTTTATGATACAATAATAAAAATAACAATCCCTATACAACTATTCTAATATAAGAATTATGTTTATGATCATTTTAGTTCAATATATAAGAATATATTTATGTTACATTTATGTTACAAGAATATGTATATGTATACATTTATGATTATATAAATTAATTAATGTATAAATTGTTTATCGTGTATATAAACTATGAAAATATGCAATTTTAATGTCTAGTAATAGGTTTCCCAAGACAAAACGAGAGTACTCTCGTTAAAACATTATGCCACTTTGACTCTTATTTACAGATTGCAGCTAAGATTAATCCTCAAGGTGTGCAAAATAATCAAGATCCACAAAAGAAGCGTTCATTGGATGATGGCACAGGTAAAAATTGATTACAATTCAAGAAAAATTTGGTTATCTCTTATTTGATCTTATGTTGATTTGAAAATTTTATACAGTAATTTATATCAATCTATTGTCATGTATCTGTCTATCATACATTTAATTTTTTAGGATAGATATTAAACATTTATTATATTACTTTTATTATGGTTTAATATTTATGTAAATGTTAGCTTATAAATTATAAATAAATTGTGGCTTGTTATTGATAAAAGAATATATGTTTACTATCAATTGGCACTTGATATACATAGTTCATACATAATTTCTCTACTTCTTAAAAAAAAAAGTACAAAATATGGCCCAATGCTTGGCATCCCCCAATTCTATTGCATTTTAGAACCTGAACCAAAGAAGCTTGCACCTATTATTCCTGACCCATTGATTAATCTTCGTGGAAACACAACTCCTGGTGTACCAAGTCTTGGTGACAGTCCAGTTTCGCGACCATCTGGACCTACAACTCCTAATCCAGTTGCTTTGGGAGGTATTTGCAACGAAGATATCAGAGTTCCTGACAAAATGGTTGGATTGAGTAAGTGTATATTACTTTAAAAAGTCTAAATTTCATGATACATATCAAGTATAATATAATTTTTAAAATTATAATCTGTACTATTTGTACTTAATACAATTTTTTTAAATGCATTTAATGTGATATGTACTTACAATGTAACAATTAAGGTCAGGAACTACTGAAATAAAGTTTTTTTGTTTATGAAATTAAAAAATTGAATAATTTTAACATTTATTAAAATAACAAATAATTGTGTGAAATTCATTAAATATATTTTACCTAAATTGCTTGCTATACTGCACTGAAATTCATTCTGAATGAAACATGTTTACAAGTTTGGAATAAAATGCGGTGTTAGGAGGAACATGCAATACCTATGTCGTCATTTAAAGCAGGGAAAAACCTTTGATTAAAGAAAAGATGATCAAAAATTAGTGATTTTTTTTTATCAACACACTCTCCAAATGTTTTGTTAAACTATATACAAAGATTTTTTTTTTTTTACAATTTTTTTTCAATACACTAAAAGATAACAAGTGTCACAAAATCAATTTCCTTGTCAATTTTATTGAGTGCAAGTATGAATTCTTAGTATTTATTTCAGAATACATTCTTTAAAGTAAATTAAAAAAGTTTTAATTATTATTAGAAATGTTATTTTTCATAGAAATTTTTAATTACTGAACAAAAATTCTAACTTAGTAGTAACTTACCTTAAGAAAAATTGATAATATTCTAATTTTTGTCACAATATTTTTTTCAGTAATCGGCAGAGGTGGGGAACAAATAACCAGATTGCAAAGTGAAACAGGATGTAAAATACAAATGGCTGCAGAAAGTGGGGGCTTGCCTGAGCGTACTTGCACGCTAACCGGCTCCCGAGAGGCTGTCAAGTAACTTATTTTTTATGTTTTACTATTGTTTATAATTTTAATTCTGTCAAATGTGCGATACCATACTGTTATGTTAATTTAGGAAGAAAACAATTTGACACATCATATATACATTTTTATTTGCACACTTAAATATTTGGTACCCCACACACTTAAAAAAATCGATAAATTTTATTTCATACATATAAATTATTTTCTTCACCTTGAGGCATGAAATACAACATGATTTCTCAAAAAGTACACTGACCTGTTACACTGAGTTGGTTCAAGGAAATTATGCTGATATGTTCAGTAAAATTTGTTTTACTTCAGTAGGTTAATTATGCTATTATTTATCCAGACATGTGCAATTCTATTTAAAACATAACTCACAATATTTTATTTCTTTACTTTAATGTAACATAAGCTAGTGAATATTATATAAAAAATTTAAATATTGTAAGGACATAATCAATATTCACATACCTATGTAAATAAAAATTGTGTTCACTGTTTAAAAACTTTTTACTCCAAATGCTTATTTAAATGTAAAACATGATACAGTAAATTATGTTTTTAAATGTATATTTGGTAGTAAATTATTTTAAATTGTTAACATAACTCATAAAATACTGCTATAATTTAATTATGGAAATTAATCAATATACAAACAATTTACGAGTATAATTCTTATATTCCAATGTGTAATTTATTTGTACTGTAAATAATGGTAATTGAAGATATATCATATTTATCAATGAAATTTAAAATTTACGTTTTTATTCATACAATAATTATTTGGCCCTGGATGTGAGTACAGATGGCCTCTGATATTTTCATTTAAATCTATTTGAAATTTTGATTTGACAATATCTGAATTTACTAATAGCTTTTTACTTTCACTAGGGTTTGGAGAGGGAAGTGGGAGGATATGAGTGAAAAAGTTGGATGAAGAAAGTAATAAATAGAAAATGCATGGGGACTACTGGAAGATAATCAATATATTTTTGTCTGTTTGGAACAGCTCATCGTAACACCGATGATAATCATTATTTTTATATAGGGAAAACTTAATTTCCTTAAAACAGTTACTATAATTGACTATATACAAGCATAAAATATCTACCAGTTATTTTGTTATTGCACTCTATGAGAAAAAAAAACACTGTAGCCATGTATTTATATGTTTCAATTCAATTTCATTTATACGTTTCGTAATAAGATTATATTGACTCAGATGTAAAAAGATTTTTTGGTGAAATATTATTCAACCATATTTGTGTTCATCTGTTACAGTCGAGCCAAGGAACTTGTCTTGTCAATTGTCAATCAAAGGAACAAACCTGGAGAAGATCAGATTCCAGGAGCGAATCCTCCATATCCAGGTCCTACAGGCCCATCTCCTGCACCATCAATGATGTCAGGTGGACATCCAGGACACGTTGAAATCATGATCCCTGGTCCTAAAGTTGGTCTCATCATTGGAAAAGGAGGTGAAACGATTAAGCAGCTCCAAGAAAAATCTGGAGCAAAAATGGTTGTTATTCAAGAAGGACCTGCTCAAGAACAAGAAAAACCTTTGAGGTAACTATTTCTTGAATAGAGCTTAAAAATAAAAATTCAGTAATTTATTCAATTATTAAAGATAGCTCGAGCGCGAGAATTAACCGTAATTTTAAACATTTGTGTAATAGTTTCTGATGAGAATATAGTGCAAAAATTAATATTATACAAAAGTAGTATTTGGAAAAAAAACGAAAAAAATGTATTGTGAATTTGGTTGATGCAGAAATAATAGATGTCGGCAACGGAAAAAAATTCTACTATTCGCGGTAGCATTTTTTATTTCATATTTTTTAATTTTTTTTTTTTTAAATTAAAAAATTAAAAATAAAAAAAGGTCTAATCTTTGTTTTTTGTTTAATTTCAGTGGGAGTCACCAATACGACATTTAAAAAATTATTAAAACCTATAAATTTACAGTTATTTATGTATATCACTCAAATTAGCAACAATTCGCTGTAACTTTGTAGGATCTAATAATTTTTTAATTTTCATATTGGTGGAATTAATCATGGAATAAAATGAGACCTTTTAAATTAAAAAACATGAAGTAATAAAAAACTATCATGAATAATAGAAATTTTTTCTATTGCTGTTATCTACTTTTGCATTAACATAATTAATTATGAAAATAAATTTTTTCGTTACTTTACTACTATCATATAATACATATAATATTAATTCTTACACTACATTTTCATCAGTAATTCTTACATAAATGTTTAAAATTAAGATCAATTATCGTGCTCAAGCTACATTAAGACTAAATAGTATTTGAAATATAATCCAATTTAATATATAATTGAAAATTAAATAAAATATAAATAAATATAATAATTAAAAATTAAATATGTATTATTAACTAGTTAGTATTTTATCTATAAAACAATTAAATTCTTTTTTATATATTTTTAGTTTTATTAAAACATGAAGATTAATGTTGATACAAGCATATTTTATGAAAAGTTCAAGGTCATAAAAAACATTCTATTTTTAAAACAATATGTAATTATTATTAATTTTTAATTTCAGGATCACTGGAGATCCTCAAAAAGTAGAGCATGCAAAACAATTAGTCTACGAATTAATAGCTGAAAAGGAAATGCAAATGTATAATAGAGGTTCGAGAAATTCTGGGCACAACTTTTCCGGTAATAACTTCAGTCAAGATGGAAGTAATGATGGCACTGAGGTAATTACAAATTCTTCTTCCACTTTTTTTTACTTTTTTTCTGTTAACTGAAATTCACTAACTTATATTTTATTTAACGTGTTTAGTGCGTTACAAATAGCAAATGATTGATAAATTATCTAGATAAAAATAACAATTTATACATTATCAAAATGCTTGAGTAGAATATATAAATTCTGCATTTTAATTTTTATGCATAGATTTAGAGGTGCTTCCTAATGTTTTTCCTGTATTTAAAATTTATTCGTATCTTTTAATGAATTAAATATTTATGAAAAATTTCAATATATAATTGAAATATGTCAAATATTTTACTATCTTTATTTATTACATTATTTTTTATAGAATTGTAAATATTCTTTACGAAGAAGTTGGTGGAGCATAGTTGCCGATATTTACCGTTGCATACTTCTTTCGTTCCTTTTTCAACAATTTAACATTTTTGAAGTTGAGACCAGTTCTTTGAACTGCAGAAAATTGGGTTCAGCTGGAAAAATATTAAAATATCAAAAATTGAACAAAAAAAGTATGAAACGATAAATTTCGGTAACTATACTCGACCGGCTCTTACTTAAGTATAAAAATTATAATTTTTAATGTTGACTCCAGGAAAAATAGATAAAATTTAATAAGTGTAGTACAAAGATTGTTTTTTTTTTTTTTTTTTATATCCATGGACTTTATGATCAGTTACTAGTTACTATATTTGGAAGAAATATGTTGAAGTAATCCTATTTCACTAAATATATTTTTTAACTTATAAAGCCTAAAATATAATAAAAGGGTTTTGCTTTGATAGTCACTCAATTAAAATCATACAAAGCTATTTAGTAGATTTTATCTAGTATAATCCTATTTAAAACTTGTCCTTATTCATCTATTAACACTTACTATAATATACTCGTTCATGGGAAATTTCTATTAATATATTTTATATTTTAGCAAAAAAATTATATATGTTTAGTTTACCCTCTATTGTCCTGTACAGATCTTATATGAATCTGTGTTATATGCTTATAAAAACTGTAAGCTATTAACTTACCTTATTAATAATGATTTGTTTCAATTGTGAGTATATTTGTCAGAGGTGCTTGACAATATCTTGTCTGTGTGTAAATTTGTTTTTTTGTTTTTACTTTTTTTTTTTTATTTTCTTTATGATGTGAGAAGTATAACTAACACATATAAATCTGTACATTTTGTCGTTGTAGCAGTGAGCGTCTTAACATAGTAAAGCTAACCCTTTTATCAATTATTATTCTGAAAAATACCTTTTATAAAAAGGTACAAAGTTCATTCATTTATACACTCACATTTTTTACTCTTATTAAATTTTATTGTAGGAAACATTTTTTACGAGATTTTGTAATTTCTACATCATACATTATTTAAAAAATGTATAAACTTGTATGATTTTCTCAAATCTTGCATACATAAAAAAAATGTATAATGTATAATACTTGTCGTGATACAGATTTATTTTAGGGGACAATGAAATCAGATTTTGTGATGAAATAAATTATTTCGAAAATTCATTATTAGGAAGTAAGCCAGTATTAAAATTATAACCAGTAGTTTTAGATACTGTATATGCTAGAAACTTAAACAGAAAATTTTATCAATCGAACATTATGAAAATTTTAATTTTGCGAGTTTTAGCGACATTTTAATCATCTGAATTAAACACGATTAACTTAAAATAAGGTTAGTCCAATGCCTAAATGGACGAAAATTCGTAGCATTAAACCCGTTCTTAAATTTGATTTTATGAAGAAATTTTATTACCTACAATTTTGTGAATATATTAGTTTCAAATAAATGTACATAAATGTTTTAAATAATAGATATTTATGAAAGACTAATGAAGTTTCTTCAAATAATTAATTGTTTTTAAGATTCAGTGAATAATCGTTCCCTTATTATGTGAAATTTTATGAATAATGGTTACTTAAATATATCTTGAGTCCAACATCTAAAAATAATAATGAAGTGAAAAGGTTATAATGTTCCGATTTACAAGTTTATTAAACAAAGAAGCTATTTGTCAAATCGGAGATAAATGTGTCTAGTAATTTATAAATTTAATTTCACTGTATTCATTTTAATGATGAAATCAATATCAATACTTTCCATTAAATTATACAAATACCAATTCGTGTCATATTGTTTACGGTTTGATCGTTTCCTGTAACCTATAACATTGTGGTTTACAATAATTTATAATAACCGGTATACCAAATTAAAATCAGAAGCGAGTTTTTACCAACACTGGGTAGTCATTATGCCATTCTCATGCCGAAAACGTCTTAGGTATTCGTGCCAATGGCCGCGGTGGGCTTGGTCATCGGTAAGGGTGGTGATATGATTAAACAGATGCAGCAGGAGACGGGTGCTAAAATACACTTCATACAAGCGAAGGGTGAAAGTCACGGCGATCGCACATGCCTTATCACGGGTAGCGACGATTGCGTCGAGGATGCGCGCCGACGTATACAGGAAATGATCGACAGTGTTGTGGTATGTCCACCAGTCTATGTAACCTCGTCTCCTCGGCCACTCGGAAATGCATACATCTGTTGACACGTTTGCTGCTAACAGCGCAATTTTTATTTGAAAATTCTCCACTCCGTTAAATAGACACGACAAGTACTTTATTACATAAGGAAGCACCTCTGATACGTGTAATCACTATCTCGAGTTAAAGGGTTTCTTTCTATATTAGGATTAAAAAAAGGGAATAAATATTTGCACATACATATTCTGTTAGAAATATATTTATCATACATAATCTTATTTAGGAATGTACATAAAAATGATTGGTAATTGTATACTGATATGCTAACATACTGTTGCAAGATATTTTAATGATTCGATATTTGTCTAGCTGTTTTCAATACAAAAGTCAATGAGAAAATTGATTGAATTGTCCATAATTCATTCAAATTTCAGATTCACTTATAGTCTGCACTAAACGTGTTGAAAGAATGTAATGCACTTATTAATCTGGCAGTCGAGGCTTACATTTATACATTCGTGTTACTGTTTAGAACAAGGGACGCGGCAATCCACGAGGTAATGGTTTTAATTCTGGCCGGCCGAATGAGTACGGAGGATGGGATGGTCGAAGACAAAACGACATGGGAAACAAGATTGAATTCAGCTATCCTGTCCCATCTAACAAATGCGGTATCATTATTGGAAAAGGTAAGGATATTTCTTTTTTCAAAGGTCTTTCCTATTAATAAAAATATCACATTAGAAAGTTTTTAATACTAATAGACGTTAATTGTTCGTAAAACTTTATAACTAAGTAAAACATTTAAAAGTCAAATTTAAATAGTGCATCTCGGAAAGAGATTTTAGTTAAAGAGAGATTGAGCTAAGACTGAATCAAAACGTTACGAAAATTTGAATCGAACCAACAACAATAACAATAAGAATTATGATAGAAGAAAACATACAAATATATACAATTATAAAAAGCTAAAAGAAACTGACTATGATGTATTAACTCTCTGTACTGATATTGTCTATAGCTACTTTGTATGTTTGTTCTAAGAACTGTCTGTCTTCGGTAATGCCTGTTTTTCGGTTGACATTTACACACATAAATATAATATCAACCGAAAAACAGACATACAGTTCTTAGAACAAGCATACAAAGTAGCTATGGACAATATCATTACAGAGCGTTAATACATCATAATCAGTTCCCTTTAGCCTTTTGTAATTGTATATATTTGTATGTTTTCTTCTATCATAATTCTTATTGTTATTGTTGTTGGTTCGATTCAAATTTTCGTAACTTTTGGGTTCAGTATTAGCTCAATCTCACTTTGAGTAATATCTCTTTCTGAGATGCATTGTTTATATTTAACTTTTAAATGTGAAAGTTTTTATTTATAATTTTGTGTGGTCGTTCTGAATTTCTGTTTAATTTTTTATAGGCGGTGAAACGATTAAACAAATTAATCAACAAACCGGTGCACATTGTGAACTGGATAGGCGAAATCCAGGTACTGACACTGAAAAGTTCTTTACCATTAGAGGAACGCCTGAACAAGTGGAACACGCAAAAAGAATATTTGGTGAAAAGTTAGGCGGCGGAGGCATGGTATGTTATTCTAATTTTTATTGTTCGACACTTTAATTCAATCAACTTTATCAAAATGAATTCCTAATTTTAAAAAAAAAAAAAATTATGCCCTACAATATTGAATTTTAAAATAACAAAATAATGCAACACTTCTATTATTTTTTAACTGACATTTGAAAAAAAAATTCATTCTGCAGTATGAATTTGTTATTATTAAACCAATTCCAGGTTATATATTCAATATTAGTTAAATAAGAACCGGTGATTGAAGAAAAAATAAAGATTAACTTTGTTTATTAACTTGCACTTTATTACACATTATTCATTCTTAAAAATTGTTTTAGATGTTCAAGCCAGTGAGGAAAAAAATATAAATATATAACTTTTATGTTTCAATTTCAGAATACTGGTAATAATATGTACGGTGGCCAAAACACAATGGGTTATAATCCGTCCTGGAATGCAACTCCAGGTTATCAGGCGTGGCCGGGTCAAGCACCCACGGGCGATCCTAATGCTGCTGGTCAAGGACAAGTTCAAATAAACCCAGCGACTGGTCAACCAGACTACAGTGCACAGTGGGCAGAATATTATAGGTCATTAGGATTACACAGAGAAGCCGAGATGATTGAACAACAGGCGAAGCAACAAACACCTGGCGCGAAACCGGATATGAGCCAGCAGCAAGGTAAAATTTTATTCGTATTGCGAAATTTCAAGTTACTTTAACTAAAATGATGTAGCTTTATTGTAATATATAATGATATTATAAGGTGGTGGACCAGGACCTGGGAATCCAGCTGCAGGACCAGGGCCACAGCAACCATCTCAACAACAACCTCAGCCACAGCAGCAGCAGCAACAAAATCCTCAACAGAATGGCGGTCAAGCTGATTACAGCGCACAGTGGGCCGAATATTACAGGAGTATAGGGAAAATCAAAGAGGCAGAAGCAATTGAAGCTCAAATGAAGACTGGAAAAGTAAGTACTAAAACTACTTTTATTTAAAATATATTCATTATTCAATATATCTAATAATCAAATAATCAAATATCGCAGCCCCAACCGCAGCAGGCCCAGTCCCAGATGCAGCCTAACGCTATGCCGAATCAAGGAGGAGGGCCAGGTGGCCCAGGCGGTCCAGGCGGTGCGCCCAATCCTTTCCCCCAACCTTACGGTGGTTACCCGGGCATGAATCCGGCAGCACCCACGGGTGGCTACTATACTCCTGGAGCCCAAGGTGCGGCTCAACCTGGTCAACCCGGTCAGCAGAATCCCACCTTCCCCGCTGCAGGCTACCAGAACTATCAGTATCCCCAACCCAGCTCCGACAACTGAGCCAGCCAGAGAGACTATTCGGGAGACAGAACTAAATAATCCAGTAAGTCTGACTTTTACGATATACACTTGTTCCTATCTAGACTTTGTCGAGATCAAGCGCATTCTTCAAGATGTTTTATTTTATTTTAATTTATTGACTTTTATGTCTCACTGACAGCAACGCTTTTCAACATTTGATGAGAGATTTGTAAATGCGAGATATTTCTAATGTATTATAATTTGCTTACACTCATTGGATATTAGCATTTGAAATATTTTTAGTAGGCCACAATAGGGAGTTGCAAAAAAATATTTAATCAATTCTTCATAAGAATCGGATTAGGAAATGAAAACAAAATTTCGGCTCACTTTTAAACATATAATTTTTAACTTTATACTTTACTTATCTATAGGCATATTTTATTATGGCTAATATCACAAAGCATTAACTCAACTAGCTACATCTGCTTTAATTTGTTCTTACATTACTGCAATTTTTTAACAATAAAGTACACAAAAAATAAATTATACAGATATAAAGGTATAGTATTGATTAAAATTATTTAGAAATAATCTCAATAACTCATGACTAAAATGACTGAAAATGTAATAGTTTATAACGTACTAATTAAAAATTTCAATCGGCAAATTCTCCAAAAATAGACAGTGTTTGAAACATTGCGGGTGGGAATGTGTTAAAGTCGGAAAGATTCCTACCTTACCGATTTTTGCATTTAACAAAATTTATAAAGACAAAGATTAATTTTCCCGAAATGTCAGCCGATTTGATGAAAAAAGCTTTTTTCATTGTTTTTGTGCGAGGTCCTTTCTAAATTTTGCATATATATATACATATCTCACAACGTTATTTTAAAGCTAATGCTGCACAGTGAAAAATATATTTTAAGGGGGTGTCCTATAACCGGAAAGCTTCCAACCTTACCGGTTTTTGCTTATAACAAAATACAGAAAGATAGAGATTAGTTTTTGCAAAAATAAACTCTATCAATATCTCGGTAATATGTCATCATTAAGTGGCTTAAGTTTCATGGAATCTCGTCTACAATTCACAGAGCTTTTGTTGTAGAAGATTTCGTTCGTAATTCGCAGTGATTTTTATCTACACAATTTTCGACGATAAAAATCTCTGTGAATTGTGGCTCGAATTTTATAAAATAGGAACCACGTAATGTTTACATCATTACCGAAATGGCAACAAAGAGTTTTTTGCAAAAACTAATCTCTATATTTCTATATTTCCTTACATGCTAAAACCGGTATCGTAGAAATCTTTCCGACTCCAATACAGGCCCTTAACTAAGTTTGTAATATAAATGAATGCGCTATTTCTTGACCGAGTTAAATAAAAATCGAAGAGATAATTTGGAGTAACTTAAATTTATAAAAATTTTCGAGTTACTGCTTATTAACTCCATATGTACGTATTAATTATAGAATAAAATCAATGGTGTAAGAATAAGAAAATATTTTTAAATATACATCAATAAGACAATATATAACATATATCCTATGTATGCAACCTTATTTCAGGAAAAATAGACATAAAGGATGTGCTTTTTTAAAATATATTTATATAATATACGATATGTGTGTGATAAATTATCTGAATATAGTTAAAAATTTATTATATGATTATGTATTACTAATATATGCATTTACATATGTACATGTATCTATATATATATATATTACACCTTTGAAATATTTGATCACTCCTATAATTTTACTGTGTTTTACAATAATCCTTTATTTATTTCCATACAGATTACAGATAGCTTTCCAGAAGGACGTTTTTAATACCTGCAGCACTCTCATATAAATATATACATATGAATATAAATATATATACATACCTGTATGTATATATCTATAAATGCAAAAAATTATGTTTACATATTTGGCTGTTGTTTAAAGAAAAACAAAGAAACTAAGCCTGACAAGTCGTCGATAGTATCTATTTTACGCTTTATTTATGATTCGTAAAATATCACTGAATGTTTTCTTTTTTTTTTATACGTGTAGGATACCAATTGTTCTAGTTATTAAGTGACATAAGAAAAATTTCCAAATCGACTTTAGGACTATAAATCTCTATAAAAGATTATAATTTCATTATAATGTAATGGCAGCATCATGTTTCTGTTTCATTTTTCTTAAAAAAATATATATAAATATGTGAATGACTTTAGCAGTGCGACACTTACGTCCTGCAGGTAGAAGCAGTCCAACCTGATGGTGTGTGTGTATATCAGCCAAGTGTCAATATCTTTTGAAAAAGTTTAGAATGGTTTGTACATTAAATCACGAATCTTGAAATTATTTTAAAATTTTGTACACAAAATATCTAATATTTTTTACTGATGTAAACTACCATAGACACATACTTTGCTCATCAATAATTTCATATTTTTACCATAAGTCATAATAAATTACGTCTTCTGTATCGGCAATAATAATCTTATATTGTATATTCTTAATTGTATTAAAAACATTGTCAATCATGCTGCGTTACATTAAACCGAAAAAGAAATTATAAACATTTTGCGTTACATTGACGAATATTTTGTCCATATTTTCCATTTTTATTTTATGGATTAATAAAAAATTCATGATTGTTTTTTAGGTATATTATGTAAATTGTTTTTTTTTTATCCTAGCTTGTAAAGCTGATTTAGAATTAGACTGACAGTTTTATTTTTTACATAAAAATAATAATTTTTAATCAAATGCAATTAAAAACAATAAATGGGTAATCTAAACGTTTTCAAGCTAAGATCAAATAAGCTCTTGTGAAAATCAATATAATTTTTTTAAATTCCATATTTTTATATATAACTTTTTTTCTTTCTTTAAATTGGTAACATAATCTGTAAAGAAATTAAATATTTTAATTTATAAATATATATGAGGTATATGGTATCCGAATGATTCGCCTACAAGTGTACTATCTAGGTTTAAATTCAAGAATAAATTTCAAGTTTTCAGAAATTCTGAAGATTATGACAGAAGATAAAAAATACAAATGTATAATGCAATTTGTTTTACTATACGTATTGTAATTAGCTGAATTAAAAAAACATATTTAAATTTATCTTAGTATGTCTCGAATTCCTTCACAATGGTCCAAGTGCATTAATGTAAAAGTAGGGTATGATCTTAGTTGTTGAAAAGCAAGTGTAAAAGGTACAAAACAAACCTTTGAACTAATGAATTCAAGGCCAACATTTAGAGTTTAAAATGTATATGTAATACATCAATTTTCTATTAAATTAAATAATGAATAAAATCGGAATATTCGTGTAAATTATGCAATAAATGTGTAAAAACAAAAAAAAAACAAAAAGAAATTTATATTCATCGAAAAGGGAAATGATGGGAACGGAATTGCAGGAACAAGAGCTGTGAATATCTGAGATTAATGAGATTGAGATGAGAAAAATGAAAATGCCTAGTAGAGTGACAATATTATTGCTTATGAATATGCAATACATCATCAGTCAAGATGTGATGCGTACGAATAAACGCATTGGAATACCCTTCTTCGAGAAAAGATAGAGGCAGAAATTAAATCACATAATCAAAATTACTTCATATTGAGTCTAGTACATTGGTCCGGAAGTCAGCATCACTTTTTGATCTCATATTCAATCAAGTTAAATCCTCTTATCAATATTTCATTCTGGCTTTCCATGCCGCTGCATAGCGCATTATAAGTATGGACTAAACACTACTTACGATAGTCAGTTTACTTGAAACGACAAAAATCGTATATATTTTACAATATACATATAGAACTCTTAAAAGAATAAAAGACTAAGAAAATTAAGTTGTGGCATTGTTTGAAAAATCCTATCCCTTTTTAGCAATTTCGAAATCACATTATAAAATTATGATGCATACAATTACATCAGATGCTGCAATTCAACATTATGAAATTACTTCATTATACCTATTTCATGCCTTGCAAAGTATCCACTCGAATATGTGAAAGTATACATCTGTTGAAATTGTTATCATGTTTGATCAATTTTATCATATATAGATATGTGACTATGATAAGCAAAAAAAAGTATTTATATTACTTATGACTGCACATATTCTAAATTAATAGATACAGGGCACGATATCTATCCAAAAATTAGCTTTTTTATACATCATTTCATAAAAAAAGGAAAATTTTTATATATTTGTTTCGAGGTTCATCCTCGCGGTACTTGTTTATTTTGGTTATTAAAAGAAATCCTTGCTAATCGAACACATGTTGACGGTTTTACATGAAAATTGATATATGGGAGTTTTCGAGGTATCTGATTACGAATCGTGGTAAGCAGTAAAACCATTAACATACAAGTCTGATTTACGAGGGTGAGTTGTTGGGGTACCTCAAGGACTCAACAACGAGTCACCGGGTCGCGGATATTGCTGAATCTTTAGAGACATTTAGTCCAGGCGTCGGGGAAAAAAGGCCGTTTTAGGTTTTAATTTAATTGCAAATATTCCGGTGCCTATTTATTAATTCGAGGGCGTAGATTGCGAATATCAACTTTAGGACAGTGTAAATTCACCGGAACATTGTTTAAAAAAGGAATAAACATACAAAATTGAAAACTTTAGCGGTTTTTTGCTATTATCCTTGCTCCTGTTGGTCTGAGCGAATAAACCTCAGGAATAAATCGATGGATTATTTCAAAACGAATAAAATGAGATATGTCAAATTAAACAATATTTATTAGTTTTTTCAAATTGTAAAAAGCCGCTTCGACTTTACGCCCTAAATTTATATACTTTAACTATTTTAGGAAAGTTAATAATTTACAAAAAATTAGTTTGCCATCCATAAATGTGTGTATACTTCGATTCGTATTACTTTTCATAAGTAAAAATTTAATAATATGTTTGTATTTATTCCTTTCTAACAACTTTCTACGCAAATAATTAAATAAATAATACTAATAATAGGTAAGGAAATGTGATAAAATTATTAATTTTTTTAAATCAATATGGTTACGAGTTATTCGTGAAACTCTAAAATGAAGTGAAGCTGTATATTTCTCATCATAGAAAATTTGAATTTCTTCCTGTAGACTGAAATTGTTTCGAGTATTAAAACGGCATTCATTTTAGAGTTTCACGAATAATTTTATACACGCTCAGACCAACAGGAGCCGAGATAATAGCAAAAAACCGATAAATTTTTCAATTTTTAATGTTTATGCATTATTCAAACAATGTTCCGATAAATTTACACTGTCCTAAAGTTGATATTCGTAATTTACGCCCTCGAATTAAGAAATTGGCACTGGAATATTTGCAATTAAAATTTAAACTGTGAAAAAGTCTAAGTCAATACTCTCCTTGTTATTGTAGCGAGGGTTAATAATGGATATTAAATTCATTTTAGCGATCAATTCTGAATAAAAAAAAGTATTTTATTATACAACAATCGCTAGGTATATCTATAGGTTAATTTTGTAATTTAATTTTTACCTGTATAGACACTGTATAGAACTTTTTCTATTTTACATGAATTAATTAGGCTTATGTATTTTTTAAGATTTTTTATAAAACTTGTGAGTAAAATAAGATGATAAATACCATTTTTTAAGCATGCACTGTTTATTCATTTTATTCGTAAATTTACATTTGTATTAAATTACTTTTAATGAACATTACCAGAATGTACATTGACAAATTCTCTTAACAAAAATCACATTTTTGTTGTTGACATTGTACGAATAGAAAACAACATTGAACATCAGTTGACTTAACACGGCAAAAATTACACTCAATAATATTTATATATATGTATACAGAACTCACAGATTAATAAAAATATAAGAAAAAGAAAAGATGTATTAAATTCTGCAGAAACGTAATATTAAAGTTCCTCTTAATGTCTAATGATCACACACTGTTTACTTAAGTGATAATTTTGAGATTAGATCACGAAATCATAATACAAAAACATCAAATCACATAATTATTATGCTGTCTTGTCATTTTGTGCAAATCATGAAGTAAACTATGTTTTTTATATGAGTTATTATAACGAAATTGAAAACTATGCAGTGATTACTATCATTTAGTTTTTTTATTTTTTTTTTTTTAAAATTCACGATTCATTCAGGCCATCTTTGGTAAAAAATACAACAATGTATTCCTTGGTTACCTATAGACATTTACTAATACTGTTTTATCTATAAAAGTGAGGTCCGTCAAATAATTCAATTCCATAATAAGATTTGTATGGAATTTTCTGCATACGTAATGAATAATGCTGGCTGCAGATTGCAAAATAAAAATATATATATATATATATATATGTATATATATACATTAACATCTTCTTTAACAGTGTATGCATTCATTGATATTTATTGTTTCAATTTCATGAACTATTAGATCAATAACCTTTTAAAGAAGACACTAATTAAGATTAAAGTGATTTTTGTTTACACTTACAATCTAATTTCCGATTTTTTTTTCAATAAATACCTACAGAAAAACCGAAAATTATACATAAATGCAATAAAGCAGAATTCAATTTCAAAATGAATTGATAAAAATGTTTCAATCGCCGTTCTAATAAGAGCGGAATAGCTTTTCTTTTTCATAATTGACTGCAGAATTACTTCACTAGAAGTTTACTTTCATAATTATGCAACGAAAAAGCCATCGACCAATACTGTTACAGTATTTTGCCACAATATTCAAGTTGCACGCGAGATGCAAAAGCATCATAAATGTAAGCATCATACGCATTAGCATCATTCCTCGTAAATGTTTGATCAATCAACCAACGATCGAGGCGCTACAGAAGACGGCGGTATCGACGAACAAGAAACGAAAACGAGAACTCGTTTTATAATTATACGTATCCTATAAGCACGTGCACGCACGCGATTTTTTGATGGCACTTGTATAAGGATACAACTGTTTTTCTCGTTAATAAAAATTACCTTTTAAATTTCTTCTAAGTCCCCTTTAAATTACATTCAATCCCTAAATTCAATAGAGACGTAACAATTCCTGGTTCTCTTTACATGGGAGGGCCATAAATATTATTTAATTGCTGGGTGCATCTTATAAACGTAGCGCGTTTTGGCAATTCTCTCAAACGAGATGCTCCCACGTAAGTACAAGCCGAACGTAAGCCACCAAGCATATCCAGCACTGTACACTCTACACTTCCTTTATACGGCACCTCAACTGTTTTACCCTCGGACGACCTGAAAAACAATAAGAAAATCATTTATTTATATATTTCAATTTATTAATAGATCGTAATTTTAATCTTCAAAGATTATCAAATATTTCAAAGGAAATAATTTAATTCTGAATTAAAATTGATCAATAATTGAGGATCAAACTGTTGTAAGTGAACGAAGTGATGTTCGATCCTAGTTAGATGAGTTCTCATCGCTATCCCAAAAACCGTGCGCTGTTTTGCCAGCATTTGAGAAAATTTTCTTTCTAAAGAACGTTCTATCAATACAGCCGAATAGTCAATACACAAACTTTCATTACACCGCTTATGGTTTCCCATGAGAACCGATGTTAAATGCGTCAAAATGAAAATATTAATATCTAACTTAAAAACCGACTTCGTCCTTCTAAAAATTAACACAGACCTAATAATGAATATATCTATCTACAAATAAAATTTGAGGATAAACGTTATGTTAATTCTGAAATGTATAAAATGTCCTTAAACTCAAAGCTACGAATATTGCAAAAAGAAGTTAACGGGAAGCCGGAGGAGCATAGTTACCGACGACTACAGTTACATACTTTTTTCGTTCAATTTATAAAATTTAACATTTTTCGAGTTGAGCCCAATTCTTTGTAGTTCACAGAATTGGGTTCAACTTGCAAAATGTTAAAATATTAAAAATTGAGCAAAAAAAAGTATGAAACCGTAAACGTCGCAACTATACTCGTCCAGCTTCCTCTTAAGGGTCCAGAAATGGGTTACTTAATAAAAAATTCAAAATTTTATTATATACAAGAGTTGCAAATCGTTTCATGAGTACGTAAAAAAATTAGCGTTATTTGAATCCCGAGTTTGAAGAAATTACATCCACCATGAGTTTTTTGCGAAATCGTGGAATAAAAATTTTAACCATATATTAATGAATAGTTAAACTAACTTTATGTAAATTTTTGTCCTGTGATACAATATAATAAGTACTTCAATTTTTATCTAATTCTATTTATTAAAACAATTGAATTTTGAACTTTAGTAATGAAAAGTGAAATAAGAATTGTAAAGGATGATTAAAAAAATTTTTCTTTAAAAAAACTATTAATTTTGAATGAACTACAAATTTAAATTAAAAAATAATTGGTTATACATTGTAATTTTACCTGTAATCAGCTACTCCACCAGCATGTTTCTTCATAGCTGTATCTGAAGCCATGCCATAAAATAATTTGTATTTTTTTCCACTTTGTTCAATAGTATCTCCTCCACATTCATCATGGCCTGCAAACATTCCACCTGCCATGACAAAATCGGCGCCAGCACCGAAAGCCTTAGCTAAATCACCTGGACATGTACAGCCTCCATCCTAAAAAAATAATGAAAATCATATCATATATAAATTAAAATATATGCTAAAATATAAGAAAATTCTGGTATGAAATTTTCATTGTATCATGTATCAATACTTGTTATTGAAATATTTAAATATTTAAATATTTAAATAACAAAGAGATAATTCCCGTTGATTATAGTAAAATAAGAAATAAAATACTTAAACAATATCTATTTGAAAATTAGACTTTAAATTAGAAAATAATATACATTCAGATTTTAAATTTACAGTATATAAATATTTGCATTTATATACAGATATTTACTTACAGAAATTATATGTCCTTTAAGCCCATGAGCAGCATCTGCACATTCAATAACTG
This sequence comes from Megastigmus dorsalis, assembly GCA_900490025.1. Taxonomy (NCBI): domain Eukaryota; kingdom Metazoa; phylum Arthropoda; class Insecta; order Hymenoptera; family Megastigmidae; genus Megastigmus; species Megastigmus dorsalis. The sequence continues at coordinate 201,760 of UELU01140001.1, read as the reverse complement.
CACTTAATTGTGGATATCCAACACCAGTTTTCATACGTGTTGTACAGACAGATCCAGGGCCAATACCAACTTTAATAACATCTGCCCCCGAAAGAATTAATTCTTCTACCATTTCCCCAGTCACAACATTACCTGCCTATAAACAGTACATGATAAATAAACTGGACTTAAAGTTAATTCCTGATTTTTTGTGTTTAATCGTCCAAAAAATGGTTAAATAATATAATAAAAGTTTAAGAATTTTGTAGACTATATTTAGTCATACAATTAATACAATTAATTCTTTAAGGATTTGATTTTTATTTAGAATTTGGAACTAAATATATGACTAAAAGTATTTTAAGATGAATTATATGTAAAAGATATAACTACTTACAATTATTGTATGACTTGGAAATTGTGAGCGTACTTTCCTAACATATTCTACAAAATTCTGTGAATACCCATTGGCAACATCTATACAAATAAAGGTTAGCTCAGGAATAGCTGCCAAAACATTTGACAAACGTTCAAAGTCTTCATTTCCTGTCCCTGAACTAGCGGCCATGTTCTTTAAGCAGTCCGGATTTTGAATGGCAAATTCTTTCCATTCATCAATAGAATAATACTTATGGATGGTAGTAAATAAACCATGCTAAAAAATTAATATTTTATGTATAATTATCATTTGGAAATTTTGCAACATATTACATTTGTAAAAATAATGCAATATGATTTGTAAATATTAAAAAAAAAAATTTTTTTTAAATAGTAAAACTTGTTAAATTACTTTGGATAATGCTCTAGCCATTTCAAAAGTGCCAACAGTATCCATATTCGACGCCATAACGGGAATTCCTCGATAAGATAGCTTGGAATTTCGAAAAGTTATTTCTCTAAATAAGTCGACCTAAAAATAAAAGTTTTGAATTAAAGTTCATTCTGAAATAGAAGAAAAGGTAAAAAATCATTAAGTTTCTAGACAAAACAAAAAATAAGTCGTTAATTAAAATCAAAGTGCCTGGAAAAATTATATAAAGATCGAAAAAAAAAAGTTTCCGTCAGTAGGAAACGATATGGCACGACACCACCCGTCTATTAATAAATAATAAGCAATTGACACAAAATTTCGAGCGACCAAAAGGTAAACATACATTAGCCAATCGGCCATCACCTGAGCTGAGAAAAGTGTCATTAAAAGATAAACATCTCAAGGGGAGATAAGTCGAAGGCACATATTAAAGACAAACTTTTCCATGCACGTTAACGTATCCACGCTTTTTCCAGAATTACTTCAAGACAGAGCGGAAAAATCCTAAAATACTCCAAACTGTATACTCACGTCGGATCTGCTTTTGAGGGTGCTTCTCTTGGGCCTGAGAAGAACATCCTTGAAGTCCAGCTTAATGTCGTTGATGATGTTAGGCATCTTGATGGAAGGATATCGTACGGACGTTCGGGATGACGAAACGATCTTCTTTCTCAACGTCCCAGGAGAGCACCCGCAAAAACCACCAAACGAGGAAGAGCAGCCACACTGCACAGAGCCCACGGACGCACACGACCGAGAGCAGAAAACACTCGCTGGCTCGTGCGATTTATAGCTGCGCCGACGCCTGATTGGCGAGAGCTCCGCTGCGAGTAGGGGAGAGCTTGGAAACTTTTGGGGAGAGCGGGGCGGTACGATCATTTCGATTATTTTCAAAACTGCGCTTAATTGTTGACAGTTCATATTTTTTAATATCCGTAAAAGCAGATTGCAAGCGATTCGAGCTCGAGCATGCTTCGCTTGATAATCTTATACCAATATGTACTCCTTTAGAGTATCATATTTAGGTGAATTCAAATTATTTCGAGCTGCTTAGTCTAACTACTTCAATGTAGTGGAAAACGAATGTAACTCAACGTCATGAACCTCACATCAAAAAGAAATAATTTATAAAATAATTATAAACAAATTTTATTTAGTCAGGTTTTTTTTTTTTTGAGAATTTACGAAGAAATCTGTAGTCAAAAAGTAATAAACTAATTTTGGCGCGGTGTAATGAAAAAAGTTAACATTTTTAGTTACGTAATTTCTACTGACTTTAATAGAAACAGAGAACAATAAATACCTAGGCAATTGTTCATGAAAATAATCGAATAGAGAAAGAAAGACGAAGAGCGGGGCAACATGAGTAGTTGGGTATATAGTTAAAGTATTTGAGTAGAAAAAAGTGGACTTTTTGTACGTTTGTTACGTCGCAGAAAATGATAGTTCCCAAATTAATAGGGAGACGTTCAATTAATGTTTGCCACCTTAAATATTTTGGCAGATTAAAAAAAAATATAAACATCCAATCAAATGATTTTGTTAGAAATACGATAGCATATGTGAAATAAATTTATGAAACGAAAATGCAATCTAATCTATTCAAGAAAAGTTAAAGGAAATCTGAAAACATAAAAGGATTAATTTTTTTTAATTTAGTTAAGATATAAGTGTTATTAAAAATATATATATACAACTCCTTTAATTATTATTTTATCAAATTTTAATTTTATAGAATGGAAAAATACGACGCAGAGTTAGCGTTAAAGCGTTTATCTTCTTATTTAGAAACAGAAGTTTAATGCACACATATTCATTACAAAGTGTTCACTTTACCCCCATCTTCTCCTAATCTGACCAATGATTCAAGCATCATATGACTACTTTGAGAAAGTGTATAATAGAGAAAGAAAATGCAGTCGCTATAAATAACCAAGAAAATATTTACGTTATTTTAAAAATCTGACAAAACTGAAAATCATTATAGTAGATAAGGAATGCTCATTAAAGATTATTGTGTTTGAAGATTCGTATATTACACACCTTTATTCCATAGGATCCATTCTTCGATTGGTTAATTACTATTTCGGAATCACGTTATCTGAGCGAGTCAAAAACACTTTCATGAACTACACTGTTAAAATACAAAAAAAAGACAAATAAAAATTATTACAACTTATAAGTATTATAGTAATAAAAGTTAAATAAATTACAATTCATATTAATAAGGCGTTTATTTCAAACCGTGTTCAAATATGTTTAATGAACTATTTACTGACCTAAGCATAATTCTCTTTTTTTTATTATACGAAAGATTATTTCTAATAAATGCTAATGGATTAATATATTAAGATGATAAACATTTCGCAATTGTTATCAATTTGCATGTTATAAAATATAAGGAACTGGATTCCCATTAATAGTTTAAATATTTTTAAATAATAAAAATTTACTTTTTCCTGGAATCCTATTGTATTTTAGTTCTTCTTACGTCATGATAATTATGGATCGTTTAAATAAGGCGGTAAAGTTCAACTGCAAGTATTATAAGAATTGTTGTACACATAAATTACTTTGTACCCGTTTTTTTCTTTTACTAAAAGCAATGCATTAGAAAAATTATAATCACGCTGAGGCATGGTATACAAGACACTTGTATATTTACAATATTCGCATATAAGGTATTATATCGTAAAATTTTTTCCATGCATGCTTTGAAGATTATATTTCATGCATGTTAGGAAACAATTCTTTCGTAAAAATAAGTAGTGAATAAAAATAAGTATATCATAAAAATATGTTCACGAAAATTCAACTACATGGTAATTATTAGTAAGAGGTTCTAAAAAGTGCTTTAAAATAAACATTTCAAGAGTCAAATATCCATACAAGATATTTTGTAGGATTGTTGCATATTTTCATACAGATTATTTATACGGGTTTAATCTTGTATACTTAAATATTACCTACATTTGCATTAAAACAAAGTATGCTTTCAAACATTTAACACCTAATATAATCAATGTATAAACGTAAGGAATGTTCGTATAGATATATATACACAAAATAGTAGGACGCAACTTTTACTAAAGAAACATGTATAAGCAATAATTTAGATATTTTTCTCCATACCTGTATCGAAGGTGCACATTCCCTCCCAGTGCCTGGGAAAGAAATGTGCATTTTCGGTACTGGTATGAGAAAAAATAGTAAATAGGCTACTCGGGAGGAAAATTAGCCAGCACAGACCTCGACTTTGCCACCCACGTCTTTGTCAATTTAAATGAGTTCTGGACTGTCACAAGTTTTTTGAAAAAAAAATTAGTCTGTTAATTCATTATATATATTTCGTTAAATGCGAACACCGGTAAGGTAGGAATTTTTCCAACCCTAGCACATGTCCTTAAGTAAGCATTCTGTATTATATTTATACTTATTCTAAAGCTTTTGCACTCATATTATTGTGACTTGTGAGTTGTAAGCGTATATATATATATATATATATATTATAGGTATATATTAGATATACCTCTGTATATAGTAATTATGTGAACAGTGGATGTAACTTTAAATAAAAAAAAGATCAGCGCCATTTTCGAATACTGTCTACCGTTAAACTTATATTCTAACTATACCTATAAATCAATTAAATACAACAATATTTTTATTTTGATTAAGAGAAATTATGTAAGATCACAATCGCACAATTTATGTGTTTAAAAATGGTATAATAGACACTATTCTGTGATATATGTATACTTTTGATGCACTACTTAACTATAATTTCTCTGTAATTATTGATACTTAGTTCACAAGTGTAATGATATCAACACGTGGTAGATGATTTGCTATATATACATATATATTAATATTCAATTTCTACGAAAGAATGGTTTCATTAGCACTGTCAAAAATATTGAACTATAATATTTACCTGTACAGTGTACATTCAGTTGTAATTTTAAAGAAGCTACATTAGTACTATAATTTCCTACACGAAGATATGAAGATAAAGATATTATATATTTATATTTCGTGAAATGCTGCTGTACGTGTGCGAGTTTAACCTATATGATATAATGCTACAGATGGTAGATACTACTATAATTATTACTAATAAGGAAACATTTACTCACCTAATTCATATTAGGAGTTATGGTATTAAATGGTTGTAGTTTACAAATAAGAACTTGTATATAAATTCGTTGAATACTTGAAACAATGAAATCGTAATTCATAACCTAAATCTTTTGTGTAATGTAAATTTTTTCCATCAGGTATCGTTGAAGTCGCTTAAAATGTATAGGGTTTTGCTACCAGAAACCCACGCAGAAACCCTACATTCAATTAGGAATAAAACGCTTCGCAATTTTTAGGTTAAGCTTATACACTATAGTTTAAAAAGAGTTATATTTATAAGCATTAAATAATGAAAAAAATATCACTGTGTATTAAGTGTTAATCAGATCGAAAGTCCTTGTTTTCACATAATATGCAATCAAAGAAGAAAACCTCAAAAATGACAGTAAAAGAAGGGAAAAAACACGCACGTGTGTTGTCAAAGGCTTCTCCGAAAAAGAAAATCGAAAAGAAAACTGAAAGTGACAAGAAACCGAAAGGCTTAAAAACTTTGCTTATTGCTCAAGAAGTCAAATTTGCTAGGTTATTAGCAAGTAATGATAAAAAAATTAGGGACAAAGTTTTAAAGAATTTAAAGAAATGGTTGACCATGCGTTCGCAAAGCACTTTTGGTATGTTGACATATGAATTTTTACAAGTTACTTTTTGAGAAAGATTTCAACTTTTTAATATAATTTTTATTCTAGCATTTACAGAGGCAGATTTCATGAGATTATGGAAAGGCTTATTTTATTGTATGTGGATGTCAGATAAACCTTTGGTACAAGAAGAACTTGGAGAATCTCTTAGCCGAATAGTTCACTGTTTTAATTCGATGGATACTGCGCTACTTTATACAAAATGTACCTTAAAAAGCCTTGCTGGAGAATGGTTCGGAATAGACCGATTTAGAATCGATAAATTTGAAATGGTTAGATTGATTTTTATTATTTTAATACATATTTTACAAATTTAATTAACACAGTTAAATTTTACAGCAAGTGTTAATCCATAAAAAGATAGAACTCATTATATTTTATTCTATTTTCATTTAATGAATTTTAGATTTTGAATTAAGCATTTATACATTATTTGTTATTTCTGTTCACAGCTTGTGAGGAAAATTTTAAGACAAACATTTGAAATGTGCAAAAGGCAATCTTGGGAAGAGCAATGGGTTATTGGAGTAGGAAAAGTAATCGAAGATGTGTTATTAGATCCAAAGAGTTGTTTAGGACTTAATTTACACATAACTGAAGTTTACATGGAAGAGTTAGCCAAAGTATGTTATTTACTATGTAACTATGTTTCAATAGAGTAGTTTTGTTTAAATTAACGGCAAATACTCTCTTCTATTTTAGATAAGTGAAGGCAAAATCCAAAAACATATTGTTACGGAATTTATCAGGCCTTTTGTTATTCACTTAGCTGGTATGAGTGACCAAAGGCAAATTAAACATGTAGTAAAGAACATTTTTAGGTATTTAATTTTTCAGTCGGATGTTGGAATAGAATATACAGAAAAGTTTAATGCTTGGAGAGATGTAAGAATTTTCTTATGAATTATATTATAATTATATATTTTGTATTTTACCTTATTCTTAATATCTGTTATTTATTTAGGCTGGATTTCCTTGTCAAAGCATTGATGAAATGCAAAAAATTGAAGTTTCAGATGATGAAGATGGAAGCGATAACGAAGAAATAGAAGAAAAAAAGACACAAATTTTAGAAAAGAAAGAAAAACCATTAGATCCTCGAGCTGGAAGAGTCGATGTTGAAATATCACAGTTACCTATTGATCCTGTTGAAATAGCTAATGTACTAAAAGAAAACAAATTTCACAAATCATCAACAACACAAACTCGCAAGTGCATAACTCGACTAATTAATGAGTAAGTATTAATTGTAATAATTTATTGTATTAATTTAATGAAATTATATTGTAATATATTAAAATGCAATCATGATTTTAGTTTTAGTAAACTCAGTACTGGTGATATGCCTTTTGGTATAAAACGAATGCCTATACCAGAAAATACTAGAATAAATTCATATGAATTTGCTGAAGACCTGTTGAATTTCGAGAATGAACTTTACTCAGATTCAGGTAAAAATAATCGAAAAAGAAAAAGAAATGGTGATGTAACGGATGTAGATAAAAATATAGGTGTTGTTGAAGAACTATTTGAATCAAAAGATCAAAATTCTCAAGGAATTCATTCAAGTAATAAAAACCAAAAATGTGCTGAAAGTGATTGTAGTGAAAAAGTGAAATATGAATTTCAAAATACAAAAATAACTAAACAAAATAATAAAAAAAAATTGTCTATAAAAACAAAAGTTAAACGATTAAATGAATCAGCACCTGTTGCAAGTAAAAAATTAAAGAAGTCTTCCAAAAAAGTGAATAATACTTTTTCAGAATGTGTGAAGGAATTAAAGACTGTAAATGCTGATAGTTTAAGTACGAGTAAAGGTAGTACAAGCTGCAATTGGAATGTAGATATTGCTGTACCTCAAACTTCAAGTTCAACTACTCCTGTAAAAGCAACAGACAAAAAGAAAATTGCTAAGAATGAAAATTTATCCAAAAAAGAAAAGAGTTCAAACTTATTAAAATCTAATGTTCCATGGCTAACTCCAGTGCTAACTAGATTAGAAGAACAGAATAAAGTAAGTGAAACTTTTATAAATATAGTTAGAGATATAAAATTTATTATTTGTCTTATTATATCTTTTTAAATCTCTACCTCAAATAAGTGAAAAATCTTAGTGTAATGATAATGTAATTCACACTATATAGTATGAATGATTTTTAAAATTTATTGAATTCTATACTAATAACTAGATAATTAGTTAAATAAATTAAATTAAAAAATAATAGTAAATAAATTAAAAATATTTTTAAAAAATCACTGAGAAATCAGCATAGAAAATTACATAATCATTTTTTCATGTTATTTTATTAAAAATAATTTTTTTTTTAATCAAACTAAATCTTAATTTCAATAAATAGCATTTGCAGCCATCGCTGAGTCCGAAATCTGCTCTAAAACAAACGCCGAAAACCGATTCGGTCAAAAAGCGAGTAAAAATAATGCTGCAACGGAATACGGCCCAAAATACCACAGAATACATCCGTCAAATAATGCAGAGTCCTGATATTCCATACGATGCCAATCGTAAGCCAAAGGCAGGTGTACTTAAACCAAGCCCGCTTCCAAGTCCTGTCAATCCATTTTATAAAAGGAAAATATTTTAAAAATGAAACACAATAGTACTTCATTTCAAATACTTGTATATTATGACTCCACATCTACAATTGGTTGATTTGTTGCCTATGTGTGGTCGACATGTACATAATTCTAAGTACATCAATAATTTTTAACATATCTTTGAAACTGTATATTTCAAGTTTTCCAGCTATTAGGTTATTATTAAAAAATGAGGGTATGATGTTGTAGTTGTTTACACTGGTGCAGCTGTAAATTACCTTTTTAATATTTGAAATTTAAGAAACAAAATATGACTTGCGGTAGATTTCTAGAATGAATTTATAAACCTTATATGGTTTTGAAATTTCCTTTTTTATTTAAGTGAAAGTAACCTTTATTCCTTTCCTAAAATTATTACATACTATTTTGTACAGAATCGATGATTCAGTTCGTTCATTACAGTCATATGTAATTGGTTCATTTATCAATAAATTCACATATATTACTTAAAATAAAAGTATATTGCTTGGATTATTTAACCACTTTATCGAACAAATCTTTGTTTTAAGAAAAGAGTTATCTTGATTTACATCTAGTCCTAATAAATTTTATACTACTTAATTTTTTACAATAAAGGAAATTAAAATAGAATAACAAAATTAATTGTTAAAGAAAGTGGTATTGGTTATCTATTAGAACAAATGAATTTACTAATCACTACCGTCAAATATTGTGCACATCAAGATATTTTCTTAAATATTAACAAAACAACAGTGTCCTTATCTTCGAGCCTATTCGTTACTTTCCTTATTTGCTTTTGACTATGTACACAATTAATTGTACAACAAATCCCTTAGGATCAAATATCAATTATCGGCTAAGGTAATTTCTTTGGCACGTGAATTCACCTTGTTCTTGTTACACAAGATTTTTGCTATAACTACTGAAAAAAATAGATTTTCTTATGTACTTTTCTTAAGTTGATCCTTAATCTTGTACACTTTAAATTGCCAACCTTCTTATAATATTGGGTAAAAAACGAGCTTTTATTTAATTGCATGATCAAATAGAGCGTTGCTTATTTTCTTTTCAAATTGGTTGAATTTTCGCAATATCTCCGAAATTGAGGGAGCTAATGGTGTCGTGAATATTCATGTAACGTCACCATCATAACGCGGCACCTTGGCAGTACTTGTGACAGTGACGTTATCAATGGATCTTCAATAAATTATAAGTTTTTCAAATTGACTTCGACTCTCTATTTTGTTTACGCATGCCGACTAAAAAATAAAATTTCGTTTTCTTCCCAATTCATATTTTAGCATAATGCATTCAACAATCATGGCATCGATTACTGTTATTTCCGAATAATTATTATATATAGTTATGATACATAGTAAATAAGGTGAAAATCGTACAACTAAACTTGAATCTGTTGTATAATTTAAATATTGAATTGGTACTGTAATACTTTTTTAAATTTTCAATATTTCAATTGTATAAATAAGTCACATATATTTTTTTATTTTAACTTTCATAGCATGGATTTTAGCTTATAATTTAAAATTAATTGAAATGAAGATCCTTACAAATAAATACTAATTAGAATCACTAAACTCCATACTGAATTTAAGGGTAAAGCCAATTATTTAGCGACTATAGAATTTGTACTGATTTCCGCAGACGTATAATATTAGTTATTTGGAAAAGTACATATATTCGTAGCACGTGAAATAGATAATTTCAATTCCATTTGTCTGGCGGTAGAGTTATCAGAATTTTTTAGATATAGTGTGTGTTTTTGAGGCTTTTACAAAATAACGCACGACAATTATTATATATTATTATTTATACATTCAACTCTATGTAACATTTTAATTTACTCGTGCGGTATTTTTGAACGCGCCTGTTATTTTAGAAGTTATTTTTATACACATAGTTATGTTTTATATTTTACTCGTAAAATACTATTTTCAAGAGAGCTTGATAGGCAAGAACTGCATGATCCTGTAGAAAAGTACACATTTTTAAACGATTCAAAAATATCTCGGAAATAATACTGTGTCGTTTGAATTAATTTTTTTCATTTTTTTGTTGAAAATTCAATTTTTTTTTGATAAAAATATGATTGCTTTAAAAATTCTGCTGATTACGAAATTCAATTTTACGATTCGTAATCATTTGAATATACAATTACAAAAACATCATATCGAACTCCTTAATTTCAGAACGCAATGGAGTGAAAACTTTAGTGTAAACTGTTTGTCATAGCTTTTTTCTGATAAGATTCAATTTATAATTAAGTAAATCATTGATCTTTATAAAAAAAATAATTTAGATTATTGTTCTTTTGTTTATAACTCTGATTTTCCAGAGTAGGTCAAGTTGCTTTCAATTTTTGATTATACATTCTATCTTTTTGAATCTTAAGAAAAATAATGTTTCTACAATAAACCATAACATTTAAATATCTCGGTACAAATGTTTCGTTCGGTATACGTTACTGCTACCAAAAAAAATTGGTTTAATTGGCATTGAAATTAGTTTTCAGTAATTTTTTAAATAAATTGCTTCTGTCGTAATGACATATCTCACACATATATAAATATATATATATATACACAGAACGACATTTATGCATCTCGTCCTGTGCTACAACTATAAATCCTTGTTTCAAGACTTGCACAGTATACAATATGATTATCACAGAGACAGACAATTGCTGTGTATGCTATGTATAGAAATGTTGTACTTCATATATATATACTAGTGTCGAGGATTCATTAGCCGAGCTTGTCCTTAAAAATGATAGACTTCCACTTCCAGTACCAGCCCATTTCTAGTTGATTGAAGCCCGAGCTAAACAAAGATATGCCAACGAACAGGAGCGCGTGACACAGCGTCCACAATTGGAATATCGGGGATATTACAAGCATTACCAGCATCGTACCTGCAAAGTGAAAGGAATTACTTTTTAACTCATCTTTACACATTAAGTTACATACTGTATAAAATATAAAATAGATATTAATTGCAAGACATTTAAGTAGTACAAACTAGAATTGTTCAGACGCACAATATCGGCGGCGCTTTTTTAACGTTCATTTTTCTGATTAAACTGTTGCCGAACCCGATAGCAAATATAATTCATTCCATTAAATACAATTTTTGGCAGTATAGCTTATTTCGACTTTATTTAATTGAAAATTCGTATAGTTATAAATAAACTGGTATAACCATTAAAGACTATTAAATCTAGATTCATTGAGTAAGCATCATCGTTACTAATTAGATCCTCAATAGCAGATAAGCGAAGCTTAATATTAAGTATCTTACCTGATAACAAAGTCCAAAAAACAAAAGCTATCCTAAGTGGGGTACGACTCGAGATGGGCCAAGCCTCGCTCGGGAACGACTTGTTGACGTAGAAATCCTCGAGTGTCTTTTCCTTTTGCCTCCACCTTTCCTCTAGCCACCCCCTAAGCGCAACTTCGTCTTTCGGCACATCGACATGTGCTATCCTATTCACATGAAAGTGTACCTCGTCCGGCATCTTACCTCCCAGAAGGTCCAGTTCCGACTAAAGAAAATTTATTCCAACAATTAGTGTCACATATTGCACTAAGATTTCTTCTTATAGGTCATGTTAAATTTATTCTGTTATTAGTTAATTCTGTGCATCGGCTACAATAAAGGTATGGGCTAGGCATAATACCTGGGGTACGTGATCCGGATAGCCGATGGTCAGATCGTAAACAGCGTCGAGATAATCAGCCTGCTGGAGATGTCGGACGAGATAACTGAAGCCCGTCGTCTTGGGATGCAGCGTGTACTTGTATTCGGCCAGTCCGTTGCTACGGGCGTATTTGTCGGATCGCTGCTTACTGCTGGCCGTGAGATCCGTGCCCTCGGGAAAGATGAGCAGCTGGCTCCGCCGGTGGAGCGCCACCAGGTAATCCAGCGAGCGCGACAGTCTGCCCTGGTCCTCCTCCCAGCGTCGGGTTATGTACAGGAAGCCGTTCATTTGCATTATCCAGCCTAAACAGACCTCGCCGAGTCTTATGTAATCACGCGAATATCGTATGGGTAATCAATTTCCACTTATTATTCAAAGCCATCAACCATCCTTCTATCGTAATTATACATGGTATTAAGTATAGATATTATATCTCTGTTCTACTTTCACTTGAAATATTGTAAAAATAATTTACCTGGACCGGGAATGTGCCTTATGGGATCTTTCAATATGAACTTGAGCTTGTGAGCAGCGACGTTGGGCATGCACGCCTGGTACATTGCCCCCCACAAAAAGTTCCAGTCCACCCTAGTCCGATGGTTCATTACCAGGATCGCTGAATCGTTCGGCAAAATGTGGTCCCCCGATACCACCACTTTTACCCCGAAAAACTCCATGAGGACCTGCGCAAATCCCGAAACTGCAGTGTAATCCCATTTCTTTTCTACTTCCATTTCATTTATTAATGCTAATTCTATAATGACACTGAATTTGGATTTTTAAACGATAAATAATTGTTCTAGATAAATTCGACAAACTACCGTACATTTAATTGATCAATAATATTGGGATTTCGTAAGAGAGAATATTGTGATAAACTATATCAAACGCTGTTTAATATTAATTTCTGTTTAGTAAATAGGTAGGTACATTTATATAAAGATAATTTATGTCTTTGTTTTTTTAGTTGTTTTTTACAATACGACAAAGACTACGTCATCTTATCAGCTCCTAATTAGGTCTAAATACTGTGAATAATTCAAGTATACAATTAAGTACTCCATACGGAAAAAAAAAGTTAGATCTACGCAAGTTCCCAGTTACACTTACCTTGCGCGATTGAAAAGGATTTAACTCATTAACGCCCAAATGTCCATGCTTTTTTCTCAATTTTATATTAATGAACGCGGATTTGAATATGGTGAATAGAATATTCATTTATTATTAATGAATCATTCACTTGTACGGTGGACTTATATTAAAAATATTAAATTCTCCGCGTCTTAATATAGTTAAGAACCATTCACCAATAAGTCAATACAATAAATTTGATATTGGATTCTTCAATCACGGTTAAACATTGTCAAGTATACTAAAGAACTTTGATTTTCAAAAAAGACCATTTCTCGATGCAGTTACACAAATATTTAATTAATATAATAATAAGCAAAAATTATTTAAAAAACATTATTTTTTTTAAGAAATCGATAAATTAACAACGGTTACACTACCTCATATTCGTAGACCTGGCGAACTGAATATTTTTTATTCAGAACCTTTAAGCCAATTCTAATTGATGTTTTGCGTAGAATGCATCATTCAATGAAATGTTGATTTTAAATAATTATGGAAAACTTTGATGTATAACCTGTTGTTATTTTGATTAAATTTCGTAAAAATCTACTTTCCTCACTCACGTAAAAAAAACTGTTGGCTATACAAACTTGCTAGTCTAAGTATAGGACTTTTGTTTCCGTGCTGGAAATATTGTTCTAATTAATAAAGGCAATTATTTCGTATACAATTTTACACATTTTCCACGCCATATCGTCTTCGGGAATCAATTTGCCCATATGTTAAGATTCTATAGAGTAAGAAACTAAAAAGAAAGGCGACATATACTGATGCTAATGGGACACGATACTGGGAACGTGCTGGAGCGCAGTCTCTCTCTCTCTCTCTCTCTCTCTCTCTCTCTCTCTCTCTCCGTCTCTTTCATTCGTTGTTCTCGCTTTTGCATACTTACATATATTTTCGCGAAATCGATGTATTTATTCATAATATAATATGATTAGTTCTTTATTACAATAAGTTTAGTGTGATTTTATATGACATACACTCTCAGTAGGAATTCATTAACTATTTATAAATATTCTTATCTGTACTTATAATAACAGAACTGCAAATTATCACTTTTATTCAATGTAAGCGTCGCTAATAGTTATATAATGACTAAAGTTTCATAATAAACTTATTCGTTCTCTATATAAGTTCTATTCGTTAATTGTTAAGATGCATTTTATGCAAGACATCTTTTTTCTCAATATATTGAAACTTTAAAAAATATTTTGTATAAATGAATTTTAGAGTTTCGAAATTTCTACTGCATAACATTGTGCAATAAGAGCTAAAGAAAGCTTCTGTAAAGTTTTAAGGACTTAAAAATTTTGCATTGCAGACACATGTGTAGAATAACATATGTAAATTTCAGCCCGATCGGTCCAAAGGTTTTTTCTAAATCATGTCAACCGTTTTTAAACGAGGCTAATTTCAGACAGTCATACCAGCCGGATTTATCATTGAAAATAAAAAAAAAAAATTTTTGCAATAGTGTTTTATCTTAATATTTATGTACGAAAAGTTAGAATCAATAAAATAAATATTAATATGAAAAAAAATTGATTAAAAAAAAAAGTGAAATCTTTGGTACTAACCCCTTAAACAGCGTTAGCAAAAAATTGTAATGAATTTTCTAAAATAATTATCGATTTACTGAATCATCCAAAGTTTGTGGGAGAAAGGAGAAAATGTAGCTTACCGTGGGATACATCTCCCAGCAGGAGAATAGCAGCTCGCCACATTTTCGGAAAGTCGGTGGACTAATGAGCAACAACGGAAGCAGCGGACAGGCGATGAACAGGAATCCCGACAGTATGCTACCGTACCACATAGCACAGTATAACACTCCGCGCAGTGTTCTGTGCATTACGGCCGCTTTTCCCATTGTTCACTAAAATTCGTACAATTTTTAGTTATATCTATTATTAGGCTATAAATAAAAATATGTTAAACTATAGCAATCGTTCAGTTATTCATTTTTTCTCTAATACTAAAGTTCTATAAGTGACAACAAGTGCTGACATAACTTTTCCCAATTGTCCATGACTGATAAAGAAATTGTTATGACCTAATTGACGTTTCAAGTAGGTTTCTGCAATATTTATCTTTACATATAGTTTCCTCAATTTGACTATAATAGTATACTGCACTAATACTCAAGCTATTATAAGATCGCTTAAATAGAATGCTTATATATACCTATAAAGCGATAATTTTTTATTATTCAATACTTTATTAATAATTATGGGCAGCTAGAAAAAACTTGAAAAGAACCAAGTAAAATTAAAATTAGTTGTAATCTTGAAATTATAGATGGATAGGTAAATTCTTTCAATTTCTCTATTTTGATAACTTTAAAAAGAATTAGTAATTTTTATGTAGTTATATCTTAATTAATAATAACATAATCTACCATACCAGGTACAGACCCTGATATATCCGAAAAACATTCCATCATATTTCCTATTATATACTATTATAGATACATAGAGAATATATCCCTTTAAAGCACACATATTAGCATACCCAGTCAGCCTGTATTGCCAAAAACTTGAACGAATAAATCGATATTTGAAAAAATCATAACATTCCCACACCATACGAAGTAAAAACCAAATACATCACTGCAGCGATTCAAATACACACAATCTAAGTCACTAATTTCTCTCAAAAGCCACAATCAATGATTCGCCGAAAAAACATTCTGCCAACGCGAAAGTATTCGGAACCGCGCACCGGAAAGAATTTATCGATTTCAAACGGACATATCCAGTCAAATACCCTTTAAACACTAAATTTTCAAAGTATAAAATAAAACAATTTATCAGAAATACCGCCTCGATTCGTATAACTATCAGTTATTGGAATTCACTGCGTCAGGAATTAGTAGTAAATAAATCCTCATTCGAACGGAAATAATTTTGCGATTATCCGCGCGGTCCATTCGCTCCACACGAGAGCATCCAGCCCAGCTATCACGCCTCATCCGATGCAAGCAAACTAATTCCGCACATATCCCGCTATACAAGAGCTGAATTTTGATCGTACCGCATTTAAAGATACTCCGTCCGTGGACTGGCACATTATCGGCCCCGCTGCCGATGTTCTCCACTGGCTTCCCTCTGACATTACGCCTGGGGCTTCACTGCATACTCCGCTCCCTCTCGCCTCTTGACTATTATACACACCCAGCAGCCAGCGGCAGCGCTGGTCTACGCACGCACGCACGCACGCACGCACACACACACACACTCACGCGCACACATACCAGCGCACGTATAAGTAAACAGGGGGTGCGGTGCGCGCCGCTCGGATGCTGGGCAGGGAGAAGAAGATGAAGAAGAGGTGGAGATGTGGCCGTTTGCACGCGCGCTTCTCCCTATTGGACCACTATTGATCCAAGAACTGCTGCTGCCGCTCCTGCTGCTGCTGCTGCTGCTGCTGCTGCTGCTGCTGCTGCTGCTGCTGCTGCTGCTCTTGTCCCTTTCTCTATATATAGGTATACATGTGCAGCGTATTCGTGTGTGGAACACACGCAACTAAACCGAGGGTTGGGATTTTTACGTACAATGGGGATGGCGGGAGAGAAAAGGGATGTGTCTATGCTCTGTATACTTCTCAATGATGCGAGAGAACTGGACCGAAGGAGACCGGCAGACTGGATTACTTTTATTTTATGTACGGGATCGATGGCTTTTATCGCTGTTCGTAGCGGATGGGGGTGAATTCTTAGATTATTCAGCTTGTTAGAATGCACATGAGAGGAATGAATGTTGCACTGAATGCGTCCATGTTCAAACATTATTTGTATGTATAGAAAAACTGTATATGTACCTTTGTACCTAAATGCATTTTACCTTAACTTTTTACTATTCGGATCGGTATGTAAAAACGTGAATATTTATCATAACTAAACTAATTCGGATCTTGAGCCGAAGCTGATCCATTCCTATATAATGGAATATAAATTATCATATTTACACGTGTCTATAAGAAATTTTTTTTTAACGGAATAAATGCTGTAGAGTAAATGACTTTTGAAGAAACACGCAGCAAATGCTTAACGAAGTTAAAGAGATTATACGCGAATTACTAGCTTTCAATAGAAACTGCAGTATTGTCTGGAAAGTACTATCAAACGCATTCATTTTGCAATGTGACCGTCGACTTTCAGAATAGAAACCTTCCCCAAACTGCACCCGCAAAAAGCATTTACGTAAAAGTACTACGAAGCTGAATGATCTTTGATAAAAATTATTCAAGTGTGAAAAAAATAAGACAACTACTCCAATTTAGATTTACGGCCTATTTTTACGAATCCATTTCTTCAAAAGGTATCAACGGAACATTCATTAATTGTCATGACATGGTTTAGTAGCATTTAATTTTACAACATTAAGTAGGTATACTTAATAGTTTGAAATTCAAGTTTTTTAACGCTACTAAATACTTTATAAACTAGCTTGGGTTCAAATGAGGATCAATAAGCAGCTGGAATATTCTGGATTTCTCTGGGGTCATCCTAGATGTTTAGACAGTTAAGATCTATAAAAAATCTGACATAACTAATTTTAACTTACACGTGCAAGAAATAATCTTAATTGGATTATTTGTGGTAGAATCCAAAACAGAGCTTCACAATTTTCCAATTCAAAGCTTTAGCAAAATTATAAAATTTAAATTAATTTAAGTTTTTGCAGAGTACGAAGTATTTACATCGCAATAAAATTAATATCGCAAAATTACTAATTTTAAAACAAATTAAGGTAATGACTAGGTATTTAAGGTTTTAAAAATAAAATAACTGCAATTATAAGATTGATTTTTTTATTTCAACTTCTATGATCAGTCATACGACGAAACCCGTCGCTATAAAATTGCTTTTTAATGTTATAACATGGAACTTAAATTTGAAGCATTGAAACAAAGTTCTTAGATAACCATAATATGCTTTCTTTGGATTTACTTATATAATAATGATATACATGTAACCTTATAATTTTATTTCCTTTATCATTTTGAACTAGTTTATTTTTAACTTGATTTTCTTTTTACAAAATCTCTTTAATAAAAACGATGAATACATCTAAGAATATTGTTCAAGCAAAATAGAAGTAATATCTCCAGCACCAATAACCATTCACATTTCAACCCTATTATGACCTTGCATAAGAAAATATTGTCTAAGTTCCTTTTCTCGACCCCAAAAAAATAATCCCATTGCAACTATAATTTACACATTTTGACATAAAGAAATATACATAAACAACTATTCAAAGTCACCATGATTAAGTTAATACCAAAATAAAAATTCTGACAAAAAATGTTATCACGTTTAATTTGTCAAAAAGTCATAGATATATGTCTCTCAAAAATTTTCACAATTAGTTTAAATCCATTGCATAAATTTACATATTTTCTATCAAATTGTCATTTTACACTAATGAATTGTTATGTATTCACAAATTATGGAATGAACAGACATGCATTAATTATTACAGCTATGTACAATATTCGGAATATTTATTTAATAGTTTTTTCGCTTCATCTTGAATCTGGTTTTCTTCGTCAGTATTTGCAGGAGTTTCATGAATGCGATTGAGCCAAGTCACACCTGTTTGATATTTACCTACAGCAATGTAACTTTTACCAAGTAGTAATTTATTTTCATGGTGAGGTTTTAATGACAATTTTTCTGCAGTTTCAAAATGTGGAATTGCATCTTCGTATGTTGCTGACTCTAAAGAAAATAAAGTTGATGCAACCTGAAAAAAGTATTACATATTTTAAATTTATATATACATTACGAAAACTTTGATAAAAAAAGTTAAATACAAGATTCCTTAATATAATCTTACTTTTCGCTCAATCCAACTTAATTCAGATAATTCATATTTAAACCTTCCCATTAGATGATGTAAGAAACTATCATCTGGATTAATTTCAAGGGCCTTCTCCACATATTCCTTAAAACGATATCCATTCTCAATTTTTCCTTTGGTTGGCAGAAACTTACTTTTTACACCAACAAGAATAGCATACCATTTATACAATTCGCCATGACGCACGGATAACATTCTTTCGCAGGCATCACAACCTAAAAGATGTTCACATTTTTCAGTTTAAGTTGACTGACATTATTTATACAAAAATACTTTTGAATTCATTATTAACATTTAATATAATGAATTCCAAATCTTGATACTTTTTTATCAGTACAATATTAATACCATTGATTAATACAATTATCAATACAATTGATTTTTCATATTTAACTTATATTTTACACAAGTTATTTTATTTAAAATAATTATAAAAATAAATTTTTTCAATCATTTGATAAAAAGTTTCGTTAAAAATAATAAACATGAACTCAGTTAATCACATCAAAATTTCAATTAAATTGAAGAAAAAATTTTACCTTCGAAAATTAAAGCTTTTTGATTTTCTGGATCATTGGTTTGAACAGAACAATGATAGCAAGCTCTTGCAAACCTCCATAGAATTTCTATGTCGTCTGGATTTTCTTGCAATAACTTTTTCAGTCTATGATATAGAACTCTATGTAAAGCTCGATCCTCGCTCTCTTCATCTAACAGTTGAAGTGTTGAGTTGTCCTCACTTAGCGTTCTTTCTGTTGTCCTATAGCACTAAACATATAATCTCGGTCTTTTTATGCTAAAACCCCTGTTCACATAGCTTTCTGAAATTGAATTGCTACAAAGAACTACTCAAAATTATAAGCCACAAAATACTCAAGATACTCTTACTATAAAAGAAAATACTATACTCAAATTTGACATAATTTATATACACACAAGTATTTGGAGATTAACTCTAACTTTACAAAAAGGAATTGGAGCCACACATAAAGCAATTCAAAATCCAGCAGAGGTATGGACAATGCTAATAAATGAAATTAACTAACCCATTTTCTATGTTATTAACACCTTCATCATCAGAACAATCAAAAAATTCATCATCTCCAATGTCCGTGCCTGCTGTTGAAAATGTATCAATATCAACATCCTCTGTTCCTGTATATGTATTTTCATCAGTATATGTTTGTCTTTTTATTAATCTCCTTTTTCTGCTCTTCTGTAAGTTTGCTTGTTGTGTTCTATAATAAAAGGATATATTTTTGTTTAAATTAGTCAAATCTCTATTAATCAGTAAGTTTGTATTTTCTTGTACCAAAAGAATTATTTAATATTTCCTTAGTTATTGTATTTGAAAAATAAATAAAATATATTAGGCAACTGATAAATGGCATTTTTGTTGATATTAAAATTTCATATATTTGTCACATTTTTATTTTATTGAAAGAAAATTATTATTTGTATAAGATCTATAAACTCTTAAAAGCATAATTATGTTTATTAAACCAAAGAACAGATATGACATGAATTATTTAGGTTACTATTTCAATATTATTTCTATGCAATAATATTATTTATATTTACAATGCAAACTATTTAGAATGCAAAATATTAAAAATTAGCAATTCAAATTATATATGTACATATTATATAATCTTGTATACCTTAATTCTTCCAATTCTGCTTGTAACTCAGCTACTTTACGGTTGACTTTATCTAAATTACGATTCATAACTGTGTGCTGTTGCCTTTCCATTATTTTGTTGTAAATGAAAACTGTAGCCACACTAACTACCCCAATTGTTGCACCAACCGCGGCAGCAATAAGATTTGAATTTTGCATAGTACTCATTGTGCTGCAAATTAAAATATCTTAGAATAATTCATGATAATTTTGTGTACGATTTTTCATACATTATCATTTATATTATTTAATTACTTTTGTTAATGTTAACCCTACTGTACATCTAGGTTCAAAATAAATGGCTTTGAAATAAAATACACAGGAGGGTTGATGAAATCAAAATTAGAAAATTAAATAAATAAGTAAATTAATAAATAAAAATACAAAGAATTCACAAAGTATATAACTAATAACCATTGATACTTGACATTATTTTATAATAAGCATTAAACTGTTAAAATATAATCGTTTGACTAAAATGAAAACCAAGATAATGAATGGAAAATAACTGCGAATACTAATAATATGAAATCATTAAAAATAAAAATAAATAATAAATAGTGAATGTAAAAAAAATAACAATGTAATTTCCAAAATTAATTTAAATTTAGAATAGCAGTATAAATATAAAATTTACCTTCTTGATTATGAATATACTTGTCAACTTGAATTTCTTATATCTTGCAGCTTCAAACACACAACAAACAAAATTTTCTATCCACAAAACGTACAAAGCACATAACCTACACACACATATACATACATATATCAATAAATTACGGACATTTAACAAAAAAAACTTATTCTGTCTACCTATTTCCCTCGAAACTCCAGCATTTTTTATTCTCGGCCTAATTCTGCACATCGATACCTCTCACGCATTTATTATCTCCCCGAATTTCGCATCAAACAGATTACCATCGAGGCACTCCAAAAAAGACAAAAAGATTGTCTAACTTGCCGGTGCGCTGAAGTTCGCTTTCTGCAATCGTATAACCCGATAACGGGTAGCACAGCACACGTGAGGACAGAGACCGCAAAACGTGATACTTATAATTTATCGACTAATACATAAGTAGAGAAAACTTGGTGCGACGACGTGTCCCAAAATGGGATTATTAAGTACCAGTAACTTATATATTTTTTAAAAACTATAAATATAAACAATTAACGTTACGCGCAAGCTAAACCGTCATCGACAACGACTCGCCAATAGAGCTTTTCCCTTCGGCATTTCTTTTCCCCGCGAACTGCCTAAGGTAAAAGTTAGAGCTGCAGCAGTTCCGCAAACTGCACTGCATGGACATACGCTGCGCGGCAATGCGACGATGATCACTGAAAGGTGACTTCTTACTCGTTTTTTTACTTTATTCGTGTTATCGCGACCCCGTTTTCTTTTTGTTTTTCGCGATGTAGATATTCGATCTTATACATATACGCGAAGCGTTCTCTTTTTATCCTACTTTAGCCTCTCACGAACCTCTCACGGCTTCTGCGATCTGTCTCTCTCTCTGATATATCTATATATCGCGAGCGTGAAGTGAAAAAATACTGACAGTCATCGGTGTAAGAAGCATCAAATCAGTTAGTACAATATAGGTATATAGTATATTGTTGACTCGGTGTGCGTAACTACATGCGTGACTCGTGAGTCGTGGTAGCATGAGCATATTCAATATTATACACTGTGTATACACAGTTAACAGTGCATACTATATTATAGACTATAGAATTTAGAGTATAGAATCCACAATCCACGGCCACACTCTACAGTCCACACTCCACACGTGATACGAATCACGACATTCACGAAATCACTAATTCACTACTGATGTATACTATTGTGTATTAGGATATAACTTGGCAAATCACAGTCCACACCGCACTTGTCTTTGGGAATTTGGACGTGGTCGGTGGTGAGTGGTGATTGGTGGTCGAATCAGGTTTCGGATTGGGTTAGACTCGGGTGGGTATAGTTTGGTTAACACGCACATTCTGCGTACTATACTTAGTACTTATATTGTAAGGCGGTTTAGACTTTAGGTTAATAATTTGCGCGAATAGGGTCGGATTTTGAAATTGAACATAAATATACATACATGTAATTGACCCCAATTATTTCTTTTTGTAATTCTGTTCAAATAATTTCAAGGTGAATTTTATTTCATGCAATAAAATTATGCTGTCAATGGTGTCATATATTGGTACATTTTTACAGAGCTGAATTGAATTGAATAGTAACTTTATTGGCTTATTTTTGACACATTGCCACGCAGTCCGCACGTTATTTACAGAGGTCGCATCTGTGCCTGCGGAGTGCGGTTGCGAACAAGTATAATAACTAAGTAATAATGTTTTGCCAGAATGTCAGAAAGCAGAATTTGTAAAAGTAAAACATCAGTCTGTAAAAACTTTTAATGCAAGTTCAATGTTTTTTTTTATTAAATGATTCAACATGGAAAAAGATGCTCCTGTTATTTATGGTTTGGAGTTTCAGGTATTTTATAATTAAATTCTTTATTTATAGTTTAATTTTAAATTCTGACTTATTTATTATTATATAGATTACCTGCAATACTATGGAAAACCTTTTTACCGTATTCAGTACATAACATTAACTTCAAAATTATTAACTATGACAACATTTAAAAATATAGACAATATTAAAAAATCTATAATATTATTTAAAAAATAAATTTAGTCAAAAGATCTATAGATTTTTTTTTATTTCAGGCTCGGGCTCTTTCAGCACAAACAGCAGAACTAGATGCTGTTAGATTCCTTGTTGGAACACAATCACTGAAATTTAACAACAATCAAGTTCACTTAGTTGAACTAAATGAAGAAACAGGAAATTTAAAAACACAAGTATTTCAACATCCAATTGGTGAAATTTGGTCAATACAAGCTTCACCTAGTGAACCAGATAAGTTTATAACATGTTATAATAAGTTAACAGGTAAATTTGTAAATCCTTTTTACATAAAACTTTTTCTATTTAAATAAGCATAAAATATATTATGTTGACAGATGATGGTATGTGTCAAATGAAAGGAGCTTTGTGGAAGATTCCGACATCTCAGGATGTAAATGATATAGTTCCTCTAGAGATATTAACGGATATCGATACCACACCATATGGAAATGATCTCAAAACTATTACTTATCATCCAGTAGACTCTAAAAAGGTTGTGTCAGTTGTAGATAATAATTTTGTTTTATGGGATTTAAACTTTGAACCGCAGGTTAGCAACAAATATTTTTTGTATGTAAAAGTACATTAAAATAACAAATATAATAAATTAAACCGATTATAATATAATCTATTAAAACATTAGGCAGTTACAGTGGGAACACTTTCAACCAAAGGACAACCAAGATTTACAAATGGTAAATGGTATCCACATAATAGTTGTAATCAATTTGCTACATTGAATGAAAACAATGTTCGAGGCTGGGACTTTCGAGATCCTAAAGAACCTGTATGGGCAATAATGTCAGCCCATTCACAAATCATTAGGTAAAAATAGATGTTTAAATTACAAGTGAAAAACGATCCTTCCAAACCAATAAAGCATCTTTTTATTTTTATAAAAATTTGCTTTTTCACAAAAGTTACATTTTTCACTTAATAATTCATTAATCATCCATGAATTTTTCACTAATTAAAAATTGATTATCTAATTTATCATATTAGAAATTATTTTCAATTAATTTCTAAGCCTAAGTATCTCAGATACTGATAGATAGATAGAATAGTAGAATAAAAATTATATTTTTTAGAGATTTAGATTTTAATACAAATCGACAATACTATTTATCAACTTGTGGTGATGATGGTTATATGAAGTTTTGGGACATTCGGAATCCAACTGAAGCAATAATGTCTAAAATGGAACATTCTCATTGGGTTTGGTCTATTAGAATAAATCGTTTTCATGATCAATTAGTTTTAACATCGAGCAGTGATTCAAGAGTTATCTTATGTAGTATTGCTTCTATTTCCTCTGAACCTTTTGGCCATATGGTTCCACTTGAAGAAGGGGCATCAATGGAAGAAACTTGTACTAAAGAGAAGTACGTTTGCCTTTATAAAATTGAATATATAAAAATAAAAAAAAATCATTTTTATTTTGTCATTTCAGATTAGAAGATGGAGTAATAGGTAAATATGATGAACACGAAGATAGTGTGTATGCTGTTGAATGGTCATCAGCTGATCCTTGGACATTTGCATCATTAAGTTATGATGGACGACTAGTTATAAATAAAGTGCCGCGAAAATATAAATACCAAATTTTGTTATAATTATATATACACATTTTTTATATGAAGACTAATGTGAAAGCTAGATTATTTATTAATCGTATGCATTTATTTTTAAAACAAAATAGTTTCATACAATTCTAAATTTTAATTATATTTCAAATATTTTCACTTGTACATAATATAATGTTTTGTTAAAAAGAGAAAAAAATACTATACAATCTTTCAAAAATATATTGTATAGATTTTTATAAAATTATATTTCATGAAAGTAATAGAATTTTTCATGTATAAATCGAATATTTTATTTAATCTTCTATTTCATATCATACATCCTCTTACTCAACTTAAACTTACTTAACAAATATAAAATCTATATTATCCTAAAATCGATCTGAAATTCTGCCAGCCATATTTCGTAACTGACCATAAACTTTAGATGGTGGACTTCCAAGAATTAAATTACAAATTGATCTTCTTGCTAATTGTATATTTTGATATGAGCCAAGAATATGTATTTTTGTATCAGCCAAAACAATTCTTGTTTTTGTCACGTTTTCTATGGTGAATTTTGTTCTACCACCTTTTCCAGCTAATCGACCAATTGCTCTTGATAAATGATCACCTTTTAGAGGTTTTACATCATGAACTTCGAAAGTTTCAACAAATAAATCATCTAGACGCAATAGAGCTAATGCATCTTCAACTTCAAAGCCATAAATAAATGCCTTTACAAAATCGGCTCCTTTTTGAAGATTTGCAATATCTGAAGTTTCTGGTGCTGTTCTCAATTCAACATTTCTTGTTTTTAAATTAAAACGAATTTGTAACTGTAAGTGTTCAACAACAGGTGTAAAAATTTTCATCCAGTTATCCTTTAATGGTGTATACCTGTGAGCTGGTACTGGAATCTGAAAAATGGAATTGAAAATTAACATAAACAATGATGAGGCTATTCGCACGAAAGAATCAATTATCCAAGTAATTACGTGACTAACTTTTCATTTCCCATGCAATATCTGTGAGACATATAAAGCTTCCATCCATGTAAAAGCTTCCATCTACGTAAGTTTGCAAATTTGTTAGTGTACACATACGTAAAAAAATTTGCAAACTTACTTGGATGAAGTTTTACGTACGACACCAAGTGGAGTAACAAGCTTTATGTGTCTCATGGATATTGCATGGGAAATGACAGGTTAGAGACATGAAATTCTTTTGTGCGAATACTCACACCATATAAATAAATATCATATCAGTTTTTTAAGAATGAATCTCATGCCCATCAAAAACAAAAAATAAAGGCTTATATAGCAACGAAAGTAACACATTTAATTATTTAATTAAATTAAAATATCAATATATATCATACTTTTGTATTTTAAAAATATAAACATGAATTGAAATCTTTCTATCAATTATGAATTATAAAATTTATATTCAATATGCTGTGATTATAAATTAAAATAAAAATTACTTTTCGATTTCATGGTACTTACTTTACGCAACTCATTTCCTTGAACATTCTTTATTCTCTTTGCAGATGATTTGTTTTTAACTTTTCCTTCAATGCCATTTACATTATCGACCTAGAAAATATATTTTCTGAATTATTTTATTTATTGTTTCATTTCACAATACATAATAATACAGATAGTGCACTTAGTTTAGACATTTTAAAAAGATTATGAATTCCAAAATTATATAATGTACTAATTTATAAAAAAAAAAACATTTTGATTGAGATATTTAAATTCTCTAGTTTGCTTATTGTTAAGTTTCATTTATTTAACTTAATGTAAACAAACTTTTTACAAATAATTTTCTGCCACTCTATAGACATAATAATTAGAATGTAATAATAATACTTTATGTTTGTAAATCAATTGTTAATAAACATAACCTGATGTATACATACTTCCATCTGACTTTCACTTATATGTCTTCTTTTAGAAGCTTTACTTTCTGTCGTTTGCTCCATAGTTTTAGTATTTATTGTTTCTTCATTAATCATTTTGTATATAGATATTTTTGTTAATAAATGTGCCGAAACTCTGAAATATAAAAGTAAAATACAACACACGTGTGCAAAGGAGACGCCATGAAAGTAAAGCATGCAATAATGGAGAAAGAATAATATATATACCTATAGCTATAATGACAGAAATGGTTTGAGCGGCAATTTTAAAATTTTTCTGGTAAGTATTTTAATGTATCAGTGTATAATACTGCATTATACATATTTCGTAAGTAAATAAAAATTGAGATACTCGAAAAAATTAAGTTTTTTATAAATCTTATTTATTTGTGTAGACTAATGATCCATTTAAGCTCTAGGAACTATTATACTTGTAGTCTGCATAGACTCCAATTATAATTTTTACATCTTGTATATAATATAGCTATGGTATAATATATATATATAAGTAATATAGAAATTAGAAATTAACAATGATATAGTATAGGTATCACGTGAAAGTTGGAGAGATATAGATAAGCGCAGTTCGACGTTTCTAATTTCTGTATATGTACAAATAGTATATAGGTTTTGAATGGAAAATACCATAAACCATTCATGATTCAACCATTCTGCTCAAATATCGAATAAAAAAAAAATTTGTAATAAATTAAAAACGATCTGTCTGCCATTTCCATTAAACACTTATAAATACTTACTATTATATTAATAGAAAAAGATACATAATCAACTTATTATTACTGCATTTTTAGTATAAAATAAATTAAATACCAAAGTACTTACTTATAAGGTATTTTTGGAATATTTTATATTATACCTAAATACCTTATCAATTATAATATTTACATGTCCAATTGGCAATTGCCCACACCATGCATATATATATAATGATTTATGGTTACTTTTCCTGCCGGTCCAGTTTCTTATAGCCTACAGAGTACAGACCAACCTATAGGTATAATATATACATATATCTTACGACTTAACACGAACGCGTAGCATATACGCCATTATGCATTATACGCCATTGTGCATTATACGCCGTTGAAAGTATTTTTAAGGTGTTAGTTCTAAAATATAAATAATTTAGATAGTTTAATTTATAAGAACGTCGTAATCCATTGATATATTCGAAGAACAAGGGAGATCCCATCGTTTTCCTTTCAAAATTTCACGGACCGCGACAATCAAATTCGGTTGCCACGATTATAACAAATTTACATCGACCGAGCTAGAGGTAAAGTACACATAAGATTTATACTATATACAAGTAGAAAATAATAACAATACAGTTGAAAATTTTAAAAAGCTTGTTAACACTAGGCGAAAAAGCCGGTTAAGTGATAAATATCAATGTTTGAGGCTTATTTAATCTCTTGCATTATGATAAAAATCTTGTCTTTATTTTAGTGTTGGCAAATGGCGCCAACGAGTAAGAAAAAAGAAAAAGGTCCATCAGGCAGACCTAAACATGAAGTTTGGGCACTTGGTTTTCGCAGAGTATTCAAACGCTGTGAGAAAACTTATCGAACAATAGATGCTGCATTTTGCGTGGTTTGCAACAAAGTCTTATGCAACACAGCATCCAAACGATTGTCTGCACATAGGAGAATTTGTACTTTGGAACAGACCGAAGAAGCTGAGTTAATGGATAAATCTGATACGGATGTAAAATTAAAAGATCTCACAAAAATGTTGACACCTGATAATGCAACAATTACTTTTGTTGATATGGAGGAACCAGAGCAATATGTAACTGAACAGTCATCGACATCTGATAGTATGGGAAAAACTGTTTACACTTTTGTTGATAATCCAGAAGAAACTATTGAAGTTTATAAAGTCCAGAGTCCAGGGGTGCCACCCGACAGTTATAAAGTAGATGTACTTATAGCAAAATTTTTCATTGGATGCAATATTCCCTTTTCAGTTGCAGATTCAACATATTTCAAAAAACTTTGTAGTGCATTGAAACCTAACTGTAAACTTATAACAAGTGATCAGCTTTCGGGACCTTTGCTTGATACTGTATTTTCAAAACTTCACAAAGACATAAAAGTTAGTCCTACATCTGTTCTACTTATTGATGGCTGGAAAAATGAAAGCACAAACACAAAAAATGTTACTGTTATGATTAAAACTGAAACAAATGAAACAATATTTTTAGATAACTATGAATTGTCTAACAATAAAGATATTCTTCCAGAATTAATTGACATTACTAAAATGTGCATAATGGAAGCTTATGAACAATTCAAAACTGAAGTGTATGCTGTAATTATGGGTAATAGCTGCAGTCTGATTAAAATAGATGATATGACTGAAGTGTGGCAATTTTCCTGCAATGCACATGTATTAAAGATTTTAATGAAAGAATACATTTCACAAGATTTTATGAATACAGTATGTAAAATTTTAAAGCAATTGAATAACATGTTTAAAGATGATGACTTGGAAACTAAAATAAGCAGTGAAATGCGATGGTCTAACATCAAATGTATTCTTGAATATTGCATTGCTAATCTTGCTACTATTCAAGCTGTACTTTCGTCAGATGATTTGATTAAATTATCCAAAGATTATAAATGCTTATTTTTTGATGAAGAATTCATTCGTAAAATTGAAAGTTATATAAGCTTTTTGGATTCCATCAATGAATTAACTATTGTATGTCAGTCACCTAAATCAAATATTGCAGATACAACTGAGCAATGGTTAAGTGTACAAGTACAAGAAGATGAATCAGAAAACATCGAAAAATTAATAGTGCGACGCGATAGTGTTTTGAAAATACAATCTCTTGTAGCAAACTATTTGCATCCTGCATACAGAGGTCGAAAATTAACAGATGAACATATGAACAAGGTGGAAGAATTTCTTTTAAATACTTTGAGTTCTGAAGGATTAAACAGCTTACAATCATATGTGAATGGAGATAGTATCTTTAGAACTTTGAATCAAAAGGAGGGCTTATCAGCACAAACATACTGGAGTCTTGCTCGTAGAACTCACAATGATTTGGCTACTTTAGCTTTAAAACTTCTCACAATACCAGCATCCATTACATCAAATTTTTCACAGATTTTTAATACTATTAAAAATACTTCCCTAAAACCTGATAAACTCAGGAAACTTTTTGCTGTGTATTACCATTTGAAGGAAAAAGAAGAGAGAATGGAAGTTGAATAGATAAACAAATGAGTAATGGTTGTTTTAACAATTGTATTTAAAGCATGTACAAAAACAAAAAGATATATATATAT
This sequence comes from Megastigmus dorsalis, assembly GCA_900490025.1. Classification (NCBI taxonomy): domain Eukaryota; kingdom Metazoa; phylum Arthropoda; class Insecta; order Hymenoptera; family Megastigmidae; genus Megastigmus; species Megastigmus dorsalis. The sequence continues at coordinate 171,708 of UELU01140001.1, read as the reverse complement.
ATACCCAATTTTTTAGTTTTATATAAGTATAGAATATGCACTATTTGTATAAATCTATCACTTACAGTAACGTAATATTTAATTACATTATTGTATTAAAAACTGTATATAATTCAATTTTAGGAATACGTTATAGATGTGAGAAAATAAAAATGATGCTTCTTATTAATTCTATTTGCAAAAGTTTTAATTAAATTTATCACTACATTTAATATATATTCCAATAAAAATGTATTTATACCTAATTCTATCCATGCCTGCTAGCTATATAAATGAAATAGAATGTTACTTAAACAGAATGCAACAATTTTTCAAGTAAATAGGAGCAGTACTTCTTTTAAAAAGTTTAAAGTAAAATATTTATAAGTCTCTTATACATAGATGAAATATTTAAAAAAAAAATCATTCGCGCAATGTCAAGAGTGTAGTTAATTCGCGCACTTTTGATCGGTGGCGCTCTCTGCGAATATCGGGATTTATATCAACATTTATATATAGTTGTTTGCTTCACGATCGCTATACTCGCTACTTGCAGTACTCACTATAGTTGTCAAAATTTATATAATATAGATTTATATATATACTATATAGGGTCTATACTCTATTACAGATTACTCTTCTATGACCTATAGACAGATAGGCTATATACACGGACCATATACGATTTTATATATATATATATATTCTGATTCTCGAATCTCGATTGAAGAAAGTGTATGCTGTTCGCGCGTTCTCTCAGTGATTCACGAAGTCGGAACAAGACCGTTGTTCCGGCTATAATAGTTTTACGTATAAATCATATTTCCAGTGACTTTTGATAGCTCCGTTTTGATAAAAAATCAGCCGTGTAATTATGCTCTAATCACGACATCCTTCATCTGCAAAAAAACAAACGAAAAATCAGAGCGCAACATATCCTCCAGCGTCGAGTATACAAAAAATTCTGACGCGTTAATCTGGACAGAGACCGACTGACGGAGAAGCACGACGACGACGTCGAAAACGACGAAAAAAATACCTATACATATCAGCTACATATAGCGCACACTGGTAGAAAAGGTGAACGCATAACACATAAAATTCCGCGGACCGCGACCGACGTCGTGAGTGTGTTTGTGTGTGTGTGCTCGGAGAGTAGCCCGAGTAGCTGTAACGAGCTCAGTGTAGCAGCAAAATGGCAGCGAGTGACTCTACCACGGACGACAGCCTATATCCCATCGCGGTGCTCATCGACGAGCTCAAAAACGAGGATGTCCAGGTAAATGGATACGAGATATTAAACAATGCATTGTTGAGAGCGGCGTGACGATGACGCGATAAGAGGCACCGCCCGGGCATAGCGACGAAACCGGCCGTGGTTCTATCTCTTCCTCTTTCTGTCTATGCATATACCCATACTATATATATATATATATATATATGCGATAGCCCGCGCTTCGAGAATCGCGAGTTCTTTCTATATAGTGAGACTCGATTGAAGATGCACGGTAGGAATCATTTGGTGCTGATATTGACTTTTCCGAAAGATACCACTCGCGTGTTTGTACACCGTGTTTTTCTGTTTGTATCTAGCTTTTGCCTTTGAAACAAGGAACTATGAATTGCTTCTCAACAGAAAGACTGTTAATCGAGCAGGAAGAGCATAATGCTTTGACCATATGAATTTCTTTTTTTTCTTTTTACAAAATATAATTTTAAATTTATTCTAGCTTTCTAGCTTTAAAGTTTACTTTAACATTTACTACCTAAAATAGAACGCAATATTAAAATAATGCATAGTAGTATCCTGAAAGAAGAAAAGAGCTTTCTGAGATTTTTGAAATATACATAATTTGATTTTAATAACTTCTAAAAAAATTCATTACAATAATGTAGAACTATTGCATCTTAATTTATATATTTCATAATTATATTTCGGCTTTACTTAATTTAGTAGGTATGTAGAATAAAAAATTAAATTATATTTATTGTTATTACATACTTTATTATAAAGTATTTAATATGATATTTCTAATTGACTGAATATTAAGACTGATGACATAAATAACTTTTATTTATAGCTACGATTAAACTCCATTAAGAAGCTGTCAACTATCGCTCTTGCTCTTGGTGTTGAGAGGACTCGCTCAGAACTTGTACCATTTCTGACAGAAACGATATATGATGAAGATGAGGTACTCTTGGCACTCGCTGAACAGTTGGGAACTTTCACACCTCTTGTTGGTGGACCAGAATATGTGCATTGTCTATTAGTAAATATTAAAAGATTCAATCTTTTTTATTAATGAATTATTTAACTGTGAATGTTTAGTAAAAATATAAAATTATTTCAGCCCCCCTTAGAATCTTTGGCCACTGTTGAAGAGACTGTTGTTAGAGATAAGGCTGTCGAATCTCTAAGAAGCATTGCCAGCCAACACAGTCCAGCTGATTTAGAAGAGCATTTTGTACCATTAGTGCAGCGTTTGGCTTCTGGTGACTGGTTTACGTCCAGGACATCAGCCTGTGGGCTATTTAACGTTTGTTATTCTCGTGTCAGCCAACCCATAAAAGGTAAAGTTCAATGCAGTATTACTTTATGATCTAAAAACTTTGCATTCAAACAAACTAAATCAAACCTTTTCATTAATAGCGGAATTAAGGAATCATTTTCGTAACTTGTGTCAAGATGATACACCCATGGTACGTCGTTCAGCTGCAGCGAAATTGGGAGAATTCGCTAAAGTTGTTGAAAATGAATATTTGAAGTCTGATTTAATTGCTATGTTTGTTATTCTTGCTCAAGATGAACAGGTGGGTTGATTAAGTAATTTACGTTCAAGTATAAAATAACACTTAAGTAAACAACATGTGCACGATTCACTTGAAATTAATAGATGACTGAATTTAAGTCAGAAGTTAAGTTTCTTGAAATTAAATCGGAAGAATAATATTTTTAAATATTTTTTTCTACATGAATTATCACAAAAATGATCCTCTAGATTCTGTTCTATAACTTCAAAAAATATATACATATTATCTATTTCAAATACAATTAATTTGCATTATCAAAAGAAATTTTTCCACTTTATATTAATTTTATTATAATAAAATATAAGCAAACCATTCAGTCAAACTTTATTTCTCTTTTTCAAGGACTCTGTACGTTTGCTAGCAGTAGAAGCATGCGTGAGCATTGCAACATTGTTACAACAGGAGGATGTAGAACAACTAGTAATGCCGACCCTACGTCAGTGCGCGACTGATCAATCGTGGCGTGTGCGTTACATGGTGGCCGATAAATTTACCGACCTCCAGAAAGCCGTTGGCCCAGAAATCACACGCACCGACCTAGTGCCGGCTTTCCAAGTCCTTTTGAAAGATTCAGAAGCCGAGGTTAGAGCAGCGGCGGCCGACAAGGTGCGTGATTTCTGTCAGAATCTCGATCCATTCAACCAGGAGTCACTCATCATGACGAACATACTGCCATTCGTCAAGGAACTGGTAGCGGACCCAAATCAGCATGTCAAATCGGCACTCGCCAGTGTTATCATGGGTCTAAGTCCAATACTTGGAAAAATTAAGTAAGGATTGAAATGGTCATTACATTCTATCATAAATCTATTTTGTATTCTTATTTATAGTAATTCACTTAATTTAATAAGTATGAGCGCTTTATGTCTATTGTCTAGTCAAGTTTTTCTGTGTTTTATACATCAAAATACCTAATTATATTTTAAACTACATAATTCAACAATACATCAATGTTCAAATAATAATAAAAAGTAATAATTCAAATCTTGAACATTGAATAAATTTCTAAAGTAAAGACTTGATTTTATTTGTAACTTGCAAAAGAAAAAATTGTCTTCGCTTTGATCGATCCCTTGACCTAATCTACTGAATAAATTTCTATAGAAAAGTAAAAATATCTTTTTGAAATTTTACCACTTGAAATGAATTTAGTCTGTTAACATGTTGATCTAAATTGTTTATTCAATCAAAAGTACAGCAGTAATAATTTTACCAAGGTATTATTAAAATAGTAATTCTTTAAACTAAACATACAAAATTAATTATATAGAAATATAATAATAAGTTATGTACCATACCTGTAAACAGATAATACTATTTATCTCTGCAGGATCACGATTGCAAAGTTCCTTGCCATGTTCAGATGACAATGAGAGCTAGCTGAATGTAATTGTGAATACTTTTCTCATAAATGTATTTTACTCTGGTTAAATAAATAAATAAATAATTTCACGCGACTTCTGCTATATCCGCGCACTCATTTCGTTAATATCAATTTCTGAACATAAAAGGATTTAAATCGTTATTTTTCTAAAGTACGTTCATAAAAGTAATTTCTGACTAAACGTAGAAAAATATTACTTTTGTTATAAGAAGTAAAAAATAAATTTTTTGTTCATTGTTTTAGCGGACAATTCATGAGTCATAATATATGACAGTAATAATTTAAAACAGAACTTTATTTAGCTGTACTCTCATAAAAAATTCTTTGCACGCTATGCACGCATCGCCTCCTTGAATGCGATAAACCAGCGCACACCCAAAATTAGAATTGCACAGCGCTTAATAATCTCATCGCACTTTTATATTTACACTTCGGTCACCTAGTGTGCGACATTTCACAGTGAAAAAAGTTTTGTAACGCGGAAGACTTTGGCGTCTCATTCGCGTGCGCTTCATTGAAAGCCTTAGTGCGTTGCGATCAGTTCGCCAAGCCAGTGGCAGTTGAGCATCGATTAAAGAAGAAGTGTAATTAAAAGTACAGGGACATGAAAAAAGCATTCTAAGCACCTAAAGGAGGAAATTCTTACAAGGCATTTTTGCCGACAGTTTTGAATATCTAGAGAAGTTTGATTTCGTCTATTTCGCGGGTCAAATGACCTTTGTTCGCGCATCTAGGTATTATATTTCTAGAAATAGATTACTGCTCCACGTGCCGACAGCAAAACTATATATTCATTCATTGTCATGCAGGAAGAGAGATGAGAGTTATGCATTTCGATAATTGATATGCTGTGGCGAAATGTATGATTTTTTGATTGGTTGGAATAGGAAAAATTATTATTTTCGCAAAAGCCGGAAAAATATAATTTTTATAAAATTATTGAATGTTTTTTTCCTTCATATCAAAATAAAGCAATCTATCATAAAATTATTAATTGTAGAAAGACGTCAATATATTAGATCAATTTAATTATTTAGAAAGTGATTTGAATGAAAATAATTACATACTTTAAAAAAAATACATATGAATAGACCATTTTAATTACATTTAGTTAATAAAATCCTAAATTTATACTTAATTCATAATTAATTTGGTTTTAATTTTCTTTCAGCACAATCGAACACTTATTGCCCCTATTCTTATCTCAACTCAAAGACGAATGTCCTGAAGTGCGTTTGAATATAATTAGTAACTTAGATTGTGTAAATGAAGTTATTGGTATCCAGCAGCTTTCACAATCACTTCTACCAGCCATTGTTGAGCTGGCAGAGGACTCGAAATGGAGAGTGCGACTAGCAATCATTGAGTAAGTTGACTTTCTTGATTATATATAATGCATCATATTCATATTAGGAAACAATTATTATTTTATAAATAATGATTTAGAATATTCTTCTTTATTTTTTGTTAAGATTTATTAACGAATCAAAACATCGTATAATTAAGTTCTATTTCTTGTTTAAAATTCTTGTAAATCAGTTAAATAAGGAATAAATATTCTTAATGTATATGCAGTAGTACTTATATTTAAAAAGTCATGTGTAAAGTATTTTTTTAATTTATATATGCTTTTCATTTTAGGTATATGCCTTTATTAGCAGGACAATTAGGTGTAGAATTTTTTGATGAAAAATTAAATTCATTATGCATGACTTGGTTGGTGGATCATGTTTATGCTATTAGAGAAGCAGCTACATTAAATCTTAAGAAGCTAGTGGAAAAATTCGGTCCAGAATGGGCACAAAACACAGTAATTCCAAAGGTTCTAGCAATGTCCAGGGATCAAAACTATCTTCATAGAATGACTTGTTTATTTTGTATTAACGTAAGTTTTCAATTTTTTTTTACAGTATTATTAAAATTTATTGAAGTACTAAATTGTACTTACGGGCAACTAAATTTTAGGTATTAGCAGAAGTATGTGGCCCAGAAATCACAACAGAGGTTATGCTCCCAACCGTTTTGGCTATGGCTAATGATAATGTAGCAAATGTAAGATTTAATGTTGCTAAAACACTTCAGCGGATCGGGCCATACCTCAAACCTAATGCAGTACAGACACAAGTCAAACCTGTTCTCGATAAATTGAATGCGGACACTGACGTTGACGTCAAATACTTTGCATCAGAAGCAATTGCCGGCATCGCAGGTAAATAAAATACCAAATATTTGATTTCCAATAAGATTTAATATACATAATGATTAAAGTTTTTTCCTAACAAATAAAAATTTCTATGAAAGTATTTATTAAAATACTATAAATTACAAAAGTGGAACAAAATAACAAAATATGACGAATTTATCGAGATAAAGTTAAGGATTAATTACAATTGCATCAGAATTAAAAACTAAAAGAATTAAATATTTTAAAAACCTAAATCAATTTAAATTTATTACCTACAAATATACATTTATTATACATATTAATTCCTCTGAATTGAGTTACTTATATTTTTAAGTAAATTTATCGTATTTTATTCATTTATATATTAGGTGGAGTTGTAAATGATAATTGATTATTTATAAATCCAATTATTCCATTTCAAAGAAGGCTATATATAGTTATTCATATCTAGAAGGAATTTCGTAAGTTTATTATAAAATATAAACTATTTTTAGGAAATTGAGTTACAGTTAAATTCTGCCAATAAAAAGAAATAATTTTATACAAGAAACAGTCTATATTTAATAATTAAATTTTAAATTAAGTGAGAAATGTCAAAAAGAGAAAGGTTATATTCAAGGTCATAAATGATATGACAATTTTTCGCTCTATATTGATACAATATTAATTTCAGCTTTTGTTCAACAAGGATAGTTATTTATGGCCCTCGGTTTTGAATTCTATAATAAAGAAACTTATATGTTGTGAAATATACAAATTTCAAATAGCACAACAAAAAATTGCAACAGAAAATAAGTTTCGAATCGTGTTTTGAAAAAATTTATATATAATTTACAATTTAATTGAGTAGAAATCCATAAATAAGTAAGTTAAATTTTATATTTGTTTTTCATTTTTTTTACATTTTATGCTCTAATTTTTCAGCATAGATTGAAACAACAAATCACCGAGTGCATTTACCACGTACCCCATTGTAAGCGATGGCAGTTTACAAGATATGTACCACCACATTGGCGCCACAAAATAAGTACACTGAGTAAACTCGTTAAAGAAAACGGACATCGCATGGGAGACGAGTACCAATGACCGAAGTAAACAAAAGAAGATTTAAAATTTTAGAAAATAAACGTTACACGACCTTTTTTAGTTTTATTGTATTTGTATATCTATAACATTATACTAAGTATTGAGTATTCAATTTAATTGGTAAAATGTATCTCTCGTAAATACTTAAGTAATTGTCTTAATGAGTAATAAACAAATCACTCCAAACTTTTAAATCCATTGATTTATAGAATAAACCATGTAGAATATATATATGCTAACGTAAATCTGTAGAAACATAGAGAAAGAAAAACTCTGTAATGGAACAAGTCAAACGTTTCTTAAGTAATTTACTATTACTTATATTTTGTCACATCACAAAGCTTAAGTTGTGCTTATTTCTTATTTTTACATATATATACATATTCACAGTTTTTAATCTAATATTTTGACATTATTTTTTATGTAACTTTGAATATTTACCATTAAAGTTTCAAATTTGTACCAAACAATAAATTGTTTATATAGTTTTTAAATGTTTCACTAAAAAAGTTGATATTTTTGTGGAATGAATTATACATTATCATATAGAGATACAAAAAATAGTAATCTTAAAATACAAATGAAATCCCACATATTATAAAATTGATTTATTAATTTATTTTCATTGTAATACTTATATTTTTAACATTAGTATGTATATTGATCCTTAATTATTTTAAAGTATATTGTTTATCATACAGAAATACAGTAATAATAAAACTCACCCCTTTTTTATTATTTATTCTTTATTTAAAAACATATATATTTTCTTGGAAAAAGGAGTTAATAAACAATAAATAAGGGAAAAATAAATAGAAATTAAGTATTCCTTTTATTTTCAATTTTATTTGACGTTTATTTCGCTAATTTATACATATTGTATTATCACAGCTTATCACTATGTTTTCTTGGCTTTTTTAATGTGTACAAATATCCTGTTGCATTATATGCACTTTTGGGATCATGGAAAAATGAAACTTTATCAACACTCTTATGTTAAACTATTTCAACCTTCAGTAGAAAGGAAATAAACTGAAGCATCGCACCAGATCAAAGTACTTAAATCGATTGAATTCTAAAAAACTATTATTAATGTAATATATGCAAGGCAAGAAATTGGTTGCTTTGCATTATTTATGATAGCAAATACTCTTCATTTTATCAAAGCGCAGATTTTTTACTGTCATTTGTTTGTGTAACTTTACATTTATCAATGTGTTTCCGATTGTAATAATGATCGGAAAAATAGTTATACAGCAAATTTTCTGCGCCTTTAACCTGTTCAAATCAATAATATACACGGAGGAAAATCAAATATCGATGGTATTCATAACATTTAACAAATTCAGTTCGTTTACAAATTGGTCGCAATTATAAAATTTTGGTTTTTAGAAATTTATACAATTTTAACACGAATTTACATAAAATAAAATACAAATACATGCTTTCCAATTAATAAAAATAATTTTGTTTTTGAGAATTTAATAATGTTTAAATTGTATAAATTTTTAAATCGTGAGAAAGAAAATGCTGTATTTTTAATCACAAATATCTTAAGCGCAAAAATCTCCTGCATCTTAACCCTTACCATTTTTATGTAGAAAACACAGAGCCTATAACTACCAATAACTATGGTTAGTATTATATTTACATTGTATAAATAAATTTTTCGCTTAAAGAGAGTATTAAGAAAGTTAAAAAAAATATACAATGAAACAATATAGTATTTATAATAATTTTTATGTTGCAAAAGATGAGCAAAAATAAACCTAAACTTAATTATTTTGTATCCCACCTCATTTTATCGATAAATTTTCAGCATTACATATTCTTTATATAGAAACAGGATATTAATCGAATAAGGATATATTTTAGAGCTTACTTTTTAAAGCTCTTAGAGTTTATCCTATAAATTTAATCAATTTAAATTCTTTTATCAATTTTGTCTATAAAATTTTACTTAGAGGTTTATAATATTAAAATACATAAACTGAAAATTGACGATTTTTCGAGTTTTTTTTGTGATCACCTTACACAATTAATTTTTTCCGAGGATAAATAAGAGATATTTAAGTCTAAAGATTGTAGGTACAAATTTCTATAACTTAAAACTTATTTATTTATTAAAGGCCCGGAAAAAAATTATAATTGAATTGTTTAAAGCTAATAAAAATATTCATAAGATGAATACATCTTCAATCAATCTTTTGTGTAAATTCAATGATAATATAAAATTATAATTTCTGTTAATTAATATTAAATAATTATAAAAAAATGTGTTACTTAATTGATGGATAATTTTTCTTACTTTTCATTTTTCCTGAACATTATAAAGAATTTGTACCTATAATATTGTTGATTTATGAATATAAAAAAGGTAATAGCAAGAAATATGAATTATTTCTCTTACTTCTCAGTATATAGATCTTCATAATGGTGTATTTGTCAAGGTGTGAAACTTGATAAATAAAAAAACATTATCTATTATCTCGGTTATATATACCATACCGCAGTAAATATATAGTCAAATTTAAGAAGACTTTTGTTAAGTAGTATTTTTTACCAATTCTAGGTTTGGTAATGATAACGCTACTTATTACCTCCGACTATATTGACCGCGTAAGATTTGCGATACACGCACAAACTACTGACCATTATTTCTAATCGTTTCGATTATTAAGTCATAAACAGATCAGAGTTACTGATTTTGCATCTTTTCCTACTGTAAGATTTTTTTATCCTCTTAGTTTATGCGTTTAAATAGACACGCACTAGCGTAAAATTTAAGAAAAACTAAATTTCATTCTGTTTTTGATAAATTATCAAAGCCACTTATACATGACATTAAACACCTTAAATATAAATATTACATTTGTTTGTGGTTAATGCATGCAAAGTTCAACTTCTTGTAATTTATTGTACGGAAAAATTTGGTTTTTAAAAAATTTTAACACCAATCTCTCAATTTCTCTCAATACAAAATTCGAAATAAGTTGCTTTACTTTTATTCAATGAAAATATCGTAAACATCGCTTGAATAGCCTCTTTTAGGATATACGATTCAGCATAACCAGTTCAGCTCGTTAACAATAATTGAATAAATAAATGATTTTGCATACACTTATGTCCGGCTTTTGCTACATAACAATATAATTTAAAGAATTATTACTTTCCCTTTTTTCTTTCTTTCCTAACAGATACAGTACAAAGAATTACAGCTTATACCGCTAGAATCATAGTAAAAAATCAGTACTATCCAATGTATTGCTTTGGAAAGTAGTCGAACGAGAAAAAACAGTATAATACAATGCATAAAACTATACAATAATTTAGCGAAATGTAAGTTTTTATGTTTAAAAAAAAATACTATGCGTTGCAGATGATTAGTATAATCTCAACCCTCCGCCTTTAAATATTGTGAAAATTTTTGTAAAATAATTAATCATCAATTTCGTTCTTAAACATATTTTCGCATACCTTCTGCACCATATTTAACAATAACGCGTTAAACAAAAAACTTGTCAATTTAGTCTTTTCCCGTTTCGACAGTGGAATAAAATTCTCCTTTAATACAAACGCTTTGAAAATAGATATGACTTATAATTACTATTTCAACGTTCTCTTGCTCTCTCCCTCTCTTTCCCTCTTTCAATTTATCTGTCGCTCTTTAATTTCCTTTCTTTTTCTTTCTCTCTTTCTTTTTACTTTGCCAAGTCGACAGACACACTGTGACTGATCGTCGAGACTTGAGCTCCTGTAGTATTTTCTGCACTGACGATGTTCAAGGACGAAATTTTGGCTCGTTGATAGGCTACGACTGTGTTGAGACTCAAAAATCTATAAGATTTTTTAATACAAACCAGATTATAGAGAGAGAATACAAATATACTAAATATTCTATTAAATTTTAAATAATTTGTATATCAGTTATGGTACAAAGTACTGTACTTGTAAAATGAAAGTCGTGATGTTAAGTGTTTATTTAACGAATATTTGTGTTTAAGTCTAGATTCATGGATACCTCATATCCAAGAGTAGTTTATAAGAATTTTGATAAAATCTCTATGTGAAATTAAGTAATATTTATATGATGTTGTAATGAATAGTTACCGAACATTTAATAGTAACTATGATTAAAATAAATTTCTAGTTAGATATCTAAATAAAAACTGCAGAAGAGCAAAGATAAGGAGTTACACTGCAGTGAAAAATATGTACAATTACATAGTATTGCAAACATGGATAGATACGTACCTTATGCAAACATACATAATTAAAAGCGCCGCACCAGCTGCCAACATTCTAATGATAGGATCTTCGACTAGCTGAATGAGTATCCATGCTGCTGCAGATGATCCACACATTGTTACGACAATACCGATTGTTTGCAGCCAGTGCCGAGGTGTTAAACTATTTTGCCAGTCCAACCTATTCGCATGCTCGACATTGTACCGTGTGCCACAGACTTTGCACGTGAGACTGTCTATATTTGTAGAGCTCTGTAATTATTTTGAAATTACATTTATTGTTAAAAGTTAAATGCGTAATGTTTAATCGCTATATAAATATGAATATTAAAAATGAATTTTATAAATAGAAATGCCAATTTAGAAAGAATTAAGAAATGTAAAAAAAAATAATCTGTTTTTTATACACTGGTTACTTAGAGCAATGCAAGAACAATAAAATTTATGAAGTAGCAATCCAGAATAAACAGTATACCATCTTCTTTAGCAGATAAAATTTTCTGGTGAAAGGCTACAACTTAAATTTGTCATTGAAATGGCTAATAGATAGTACAAAACTCTACCTCGACGAGCCATCGCCGCAGGCAGTCGTGGTGTACTGCACTAACATCCCCTCTGCAGCGACAAGGCTGAATCAATGGTCCAGCATCTTGTCTGTCGCTGTCATAACAAATCCAACAGTCTTTGCTACTGATCGAAGATGTATCAGTAAGTAGTTCAGATTCAGGTAAGTTCGACTTATCCTGCAGTTCAATTTCTTTTGGATGCTTGACTTGATCAAGGTCTAACCTTTTCAAAATTCTTTTGGGATTTAGAATCCACAGTTGCTCAGGGCTTAAATATGTTAGAGATCGTTAAATTATTTGTTTTAAGTTTATTCTGCATGCAATTATTATAATAATATAAAAAAGCGAAAAAGTTGTTTTAAAAAATATAATTAGAAATATAAAAATTTACCTCATACAGTTCCATAGCACACAAGGAAACCACAAGGCAACTCCAACTTCAATGACTCGAAATACTACATCGTGACAGTTTCTACTATACACTGGGACTCTGAAACGATTATAAAGAGCATTAGCAAAGGATATTTGATTTTGCCATTGAAAAATATTTCTAAAGTTAAAATTACTACAGCTGTACTTACTTAGTCTTCCAGGATTCGCTTAACGTTTCGCTGAATAGGAATCCAACTACAATAAAAAGCATGAAGGCCTGAGATAACAAGCCGAATCTTGATTGATGAAGCTGCGATGTATTCACTTGCTGCTGTAATGAATCTGCTGAAGTACTTGGAATTGGATCAAACAATTTCGCTGTCACTGGATCTTCCTCGCGCGCACTCGGGTCGTCTGATGTTCTCTTATTTGTTGCAATTGACGCTACTTGATGTTCGCTTAGAAAACCTCCACGTACCTGTTTTAAACATAGTTGTTTAATTTTCATATAATCGAATCAATCACAGTTATGCAAATTAATTTTAACGGTCGTCTATTTTTACCTTGAAAAATACTTCAACTCCATAAATAAGGAAAAATATGACAACGATGAATAGCAATACAGCGTAACATCCATTGAAAATGTGCGTGTAGAAACTCTATTGGAAAAAAAATTTAGAAAAATATAAAGCAACAATTTTAATCATTATAATGCAATATGATAATTTTGTTTTTCATGTTTTATACCTGATCTTCTTGATCATGTAATTGTGCAGTGATAAATTCCGCTAGTAAAAGGGAGTATGTTATAAAGTTGAAGACTACAAACGCCAAAAATGATTTGGAAAGAAACTGCGGTTTATCAGTACGAATATCTCTTAAATGAAAGAGTTCAGCCCAGAAACAGACAATAAGGGAAGCACCACTCAGTACTAATGGGTAGTATGCAGATACTAAGCTCCTGGTCCAGCCTCCCCGAAATGCCGTCTGTAAAAAAAAAATTAACACAAACGTTTTTAGTATTTATTTACACAGATAATACTATTTTAATCATACACTATTGAATAAAATAACTATGTTCCCTAACAACAGTTTAACTGTAGCTATAATTATCCCACTTGCGTACTAGAACTATATGTATATTTCACACATTATATTATTGTATGGGTGATACAAATAGTAAACTACAGATTACAGGTTTATGCGAACCTAAAGGTAGCGGGAGAAGAGAGGGGAAGGGGGCAAAGCTATAGCGACCAGGCAGGCTCGGAGACCCGAGATTTCCCCACACAGACGTGATTTTCGTGAAATTTGGCACATATGCAGTTTTTATATTCAAAGATTAAATATAAAATTTTAAAGGACTCGCGGCCTGCGGTTGGTCGTTACCTCTGACCACCAGTTTCAAGTTCTTAGGATTTACCGATTCATGATTCCTCTTCAGGGTTTATAGATGCAACGTAAATTATCGGAGATTTGCAGTCAATAGACAATATTGGAATCCATAGTCAATAAATAGGTATTTATAACACATTTAATTAAGATCAAATAAACTACACGATTATTGGAAAGGTAGGCATATAATACGTTTGAAACTTAACTTAATTTTTTTGTAAAATTACACAGTTTTCAGAATCTTCTAGAATCTGAATCTTCTATGTGAAAGTACTCGCGTGTACTTTAATTGAAATTTACAATGATGAAAAAATACAGTTTTTTATTCGAGACGATAAAATATATCGCGGTACGACGACAAGGATAAGTTTAATGTAGCGCAAACTAGGTAATGCGAGGCAATTGAAACCTGCTTAAAGTCATGAATTTATAGCTTACCGGAGATGTGAAGTATGCCCCACGGATCAGCGATGCCAGGAATACAACGAAATACAAGACCTTCTGCGTCGTGATACGACAAGCACGAAGGAATGATGGTGCCTTCATCCTCTGCCATTCTGCCACTATGCACATGACCAACTGTGTGAGGCAGATAAAAGCCAAGACGAAAAAGATGGTAGCGAACGCAATGTAGTAGCTGAAATTCGGAACATGGCATTCCGATCCGTCAAACTGAATCTGCAATAAGAACATCCGTATTAGAAACGAAGTTTTTTAACACATTGTATACTTGGTCGAAAGTCAAGATGAATTCATGATTCATCGATATAATCCAATCTTTTGAATGTTGCGTTTAAAGGAAATATCTACTATGTATTATAAAAATATATATAAGTATATCAGTATCAGAAATCAGATTAAAAGTTGATTAAGCAATTTGAGCCTAGATTTCTATTGTTAAAAAATTTGTGTGCGATAACAAGATTGTTCAAATCGATCACACTTAAACTATTATTTATTATGAAAATTAATTAAGTAAATAGGTAGATTCGAAGAAAACGAAATATATGAAAATTAATGGTTTAAATTCCATTATGAGCTGGGCTCGTCGACACTTGGACAATTCCATAATTCGTGGCGCTTTACCTCGCACAAGCAGGTCCCATTGTGGCACTCGCCATGGCCGGAGCAATTTTCAATACCGCAAGTATTGTTCCATGCCATCATGCCGAATTTAACCAGCAGCGACAGTGGATTTTGTGTGCTCAAGGCAATCATTTCTTCCATGATCACCGGTGCTCCGATGGACTGCACTGTTGCAGTCCCCTGAAACCGAATAAAACATCGTTAGAATTAGTTAGTCAGCTAATTAGCGAATTTAGCGCTTCTTTTCGATCATGTTCTTTTATTTAACGGTTTAAGGTTACGTGACTCATCGCCTGGATTCGTACACAAGATTTTCTTGTTTTTCTTTTTCTCTCTAATGTCATACGTCACTTACTTTTCTCAACTATTGTTTGCTAGCTGCCACTTAAGCTTTTGTATTTTTTCAACAATAAAAATGGCTGCGCAAGCTTTTTGTAAAATAAAATCTGAAAAAATGCTATCTTGTTTCTTTCCGACTTTTGATAAAACCGAGTGTACTCCCCATTAACATATATTTTAAATGCACGGACATGAGTTTTTGTTTAGAAAGAAGTAAGAGCGAAATCAGGAACATGACTTTTTCCGTTCTCAATTTTGTAAGCAGTCGGTCTATGAGGAATTCTGAATTTGTATAATCTACCTATGTGACATGAATCATGCATTGTGCTCGATGATAATTTATACAATCGTAATGTAAAAAAAGTGTCTTTATATTTAGTTGCAAAAGCGTAAACGATGAAAGAGTTCTTTGCAAAGAAAAATTAAAATTCATTAATTTGAAAAGTAGTCGATAATAGTATAAAAGGTAATTGAAAACGCAATTTGCTCTTTATAGAAAATCTTCAACAACTAGAATTTCAAGCTTCTTAATTAAAATTTGTCATTCTCATCATGAATTTCAAATCAAAATAAAAACTTTAATACGCATTGTAATAAACAATAAATTTTCAATTTAAGGTCAGCTTTCCTTTTGCACATTGCCCAACTTAATACGAAAATTCCAACCAATTCCACATATACATTATAAAGCAAAAATAATTAAAGACAATCATGACACTTATATATTCCTTAATAAAAAAGAAAACTAGTCAGGTGTTTAATAATAGCATGCAGTAAATATTTTACAATCGATCAAAATCTTTCAACATAAAAATTTGGCTGGTTTCTGAAGCAAGGCGAGACAAACTTTTTATTTAAACAAAAATCCCAATAAATACGACGGTTGAATCATCCAAACTGTTTCATGTGCGCTCAAGTAAGCGACCATAGCACACAACACAGGCTAAATAGAATTTTTATCTTCGCGAGTATCCATAATGGGATGGGAAAAGGAAAGCTACATTCTAAGCACAGCACCGCACGAAAATAGGCGCACAAGATTCATTTGAATAAATAATCGTTCGACCATTTCGAATTACAATATATCCCTTCAACCGACGCTTTCATCGCGCTTATACGTTACTGCAGAGCGCGATACAGACGATGAGAAAGACTGCGCAGGAAGAAGAATTAACGGGCCGCGCAATTATATAGCGAATGGCGGCAGCTACATACTTATTTATAGACTGTTTTTTTAAGGGCATCAGCGGCCATAATGTAAGTATTCTGGTAAGGAAAAGCGAGACTCGAGAGGTATACTATGATGGTCGCAATGCCCGCAAATTGTAACAGCCAACCCGAGAGAGTTAGTTAGATAGACACCGGCGCCGTAAGCGTTTACTGCACGTCCCAGGATGTGCAGTGCAGCGTTACCTATAATATACGACGTGTGTGTATACTTAATATGTACGTACGTCCACTCGTCGACTAGACGTCGAGTGTCGAGGGCTGCGGAGTATTTAAACCTATAGCGTACCGCTTGATTTATAGAGAAGAGGATATTCACTGTTTAGTCTTTCACGGATATTTAATCGTGTGCCATGAAGAACGTGTTATATATTAATATTATTTTAATTGTCAGCTCAATCAATAAACTATAAAAATATATAGTACATCTAATTTTAATAAGTTCAAGAAATAGCGTTCTACAGATATATCATACTTTTATGTATTACCGTCATCCAATTACAAAATCTAGTATTATCTGTTAAGTATAACACGTTGGAGTTCTAATAGCATGCAAGAATTCTGATACTTCCCGTTTGATTTACGATTTCTCAATTTAAGTTTTTGCGATGTGCCAGCTGTTATGCATCTTGATACGTATACGCGTTTTGTGATAGGGTAAATGTTATACTGCGGTGACATGAATTACGGCGAATACGAATAAATACTATTTAATAAGCTTTCTTAAAGTATGCGATCTTCTAAAAATACATTTAAAAATTATTTTAATCTTAAATAAATATAATTTTTAGTTTTCAATAAAAATATTATTGCTTTTAAACTTTTTATACCGGTTTGAAAATAGCACGTTCACAAAAAGATAAATTTTATTCAATTCAAGGTATAAGAACACCTGTTTGAACAAATATCGATAATTTTTTTATTAAGAATAATTTATGCATGAAAATGTAGCATTTTGATAGTAGAAACATTAATTTATCGAAATATTTAAGCAAAGTTTCATAAATAATGATTTTTTAATATAATCTTCAAACGCAGTATTTCCTTTTTAACCGCAGCGTTTATTGCAGCGGATTTTCACAACGTACGACGCGACTCTATACATCTAACCTTATCCTAGCCTTATCGTGAGTCGCGACACTGCTGAGAGCAATAGAGATTTAAAAAAGGGAAAGAAAAAATATTAAAACAACAAGAAAAACTAAAAGAAATCGAAATAAAGGAGAAAGCCAAAGAAAAAAAATTGTTGAGAAAAGGGAGGAAAATTAAATATTTAACTAATCAAGATTATATGCCTTTTAAGAATTCCACCGTAACATATACACCGTAACTGAAAATTCTTCAGTATTTGGTGCGCTGTAATTCATACAATACCGCAGTAACGCATGCAAAGAGATTTTTTTCTAAAATGTATATTGTACATTTTACGGCACTTAGAACTTTTTACCAATAGAACTATTATTCAACTTTCATTTTAAAAGAAAAGTATAATTAAAAATATAATAATAAATAATAATAAATAAAACATTATAAAAAACATCGAAATATACAAGTCATCCTACCATAATCATGTTCCTTGTCAAATCATAAATTTATTTTATACTTATACCTAGATCTTTTTCACAATGGAATAACAATTAGATAGATGAAAGAAAAAGACTTATAAAAACCGATTACTTTATATAAAATTATTGCTATAAAAAAAAACAACAAAATTCCGCAAAAAGTTACATGCTAGCTTGTACGTATCCAATTTTAACTTTGTCGAGTAAATTTTTAAGCTTTCTTTAATGGCACTAGTTTGGGTAAAAGTTTCTGTAAATTTTACGAGCATCGGCGAAATTTTTGTCGCTTTAGATCAAAATTTCTCAGTTTGACTTTAGTAACACTAATTTATCATATACACACAGTAGTTTTTGCAATTGATTAGTTAAATGCATAATTTATTGAAAAATGATTTAAAAAATTATTTAGCACTATGACGATCTGAAAATTTAATAGCGATATGCAATACTTGTTACTTCTGTTGGAAAAATATGATAGTTTATTAATGTTATTTCATAAAAGTTTAGCGACGCATATGCAGTTTGGACTCAAGTTTATAGATTTCTTCATGCATCGGAAACTTGATGAGTCAACAACAAATATTACTTATTTTTAAAAGCGCGTAAAACTTTTTATATAATTAATAAAAAATATTATGAGTGTTGAAAGTTAATTATGCAATAGTTTAAAATAATTCATTCGGTGTAAGAAGTTTGAATCTATGAAGTAGACAGGCATCGTGCATACAAATACGAACTTGAAAATAGATCTTTTCTTATTATACATAGACATTAATTTATTTTACTCCCGACCCCCCTGTAATAACCATTTTATTACTTTCATAACAGGGGAGAAAATGAGTTATTATTCCCTAGAAAGAGAAAGAAATCCTTATTCCCCATAGACTCAATTTTTTTTTACCGATTATTTTTTACTGTCCAAAGTACATGATTCTGTCGGGAAATTACAGCCCTCGCTATGCTCGATAATGTACTATTGCTACATTTAATACATAATCCAAAATTGAGCACAAAGTCAGGACCATTTTCATGTCGCAAAGTATATACATATCAATTTAGAGCGGAATGTAAATAAAAATTAAAATCATGTGTATGGTATCTTATAATTAGAAATGATGACATTACAGACTAGCCAAGCATTAGCAAGCTTTAAAACGAAGTTGCTTCTGTAAAACAATTATTTGATACCAGGGGAATTAGATGAATTCCCAATATTGGAAAAAGTTGATTTTCGACATTTTATAACAACCTCATATTACAAAATATTAAGAAAATTTATGATTTAGATTTGTATTATTTTTTGTTTTTTATGTGGCTTATAATTATTTGCATTTGTATTTACAAAGACAACGTAGTTTATAAACAAAATCTATTTGTTACTGTTGTGTTGGGATGTTATGCACATTATTTTGTTTGATTATAAGCCTTGAAAAAGCATAATTACAAAATTTAATAAATAATTTATAGTAAAAAAGATGTAAATTCTACTAAATAACATTTTTTATAAACTTAGAAGTTAACTACGAGACTGTTGTTCAGAACGTTGGACAAATAGATTTATCAGTCATTATAAGTACTCTGTTTGGGTGCGATTAGAATGTCGGTAGGTAAGTATTATTTGACTTGAAAACTTAGGTATACTATTTCTTAGCCGGGATGCATCACTCATGTATAATTATCCATATAAGTATACAAAACTATTTCCATGTGAATACTAAGGTCGCGGCGAAGGTCACGTGGTGCACCCTCTGGTTTTGCCCAGTAGGGTGAATCATCAACGGTGATGTTGCTATTTCATTTTTTCGTTACGTTTTCAGCAGCTGCGATAATTACCGTTTCGATTTTACGGTGCATAAATCAGAGAAAAAAAAACTGTATACGCATCGACAATGAGCGGAAATTGTCTGCATTTCAAATTTATGATGATTAGAATGCCAGTATAGCGGTGTGATGTATTTTTATTAGAACATTTTTCTTTTTCTAGTAAATAACTACTTAATATTATAGAAGATGACCAGTTCTCCGGATTACAGATTTGGCTAAAACTATGGGATATTTTTTTTTATACCAATAAATTATTAAAAAAGTCAAAGCAGATCACTCGAACGTTCGCATTTATCGATTTTTGAGCTACTATAGTGTTATTTTAAGAAACTTGGATAATATTCCATGTGTATATTATTGTTTTTAACTCGGAAAGAAATAGCCTTAAAATAAGTTTACACAAAGAAAATCAGACTAGAATAAAGGAGCTTTAATTCCTTCTAGTGTAATTGTTCTTGTGTAAAATTATTTTGAGGCTTACTCTTTCTGAGTTACAAACAATAATATATACATGGAATTTTATTCATTTTTCTCAAAATAACACTACAGTGGCTCATAACTTCGATATCTAAATAGTCTAAAATTTTTGCTGAGTCAAATATTCAAAATAGTGACTCCCACACAATGAACGAAATATTTAAAACTGAATGGTTTTGAAAAGGACTTCTCAAGAGTCACTTTTTGGTATATCGTAAATCGATACAGATTGAAAACAAAAATGCATTTTCATAAGTTCGAGTTTTACGTAACCAGTCATCAAAATTATTAATTGATAGGTCTATATACCTACGATGTAGTAAGCCTTTTTGACCTGGATATATTTTAACACAATGAGCGAAATTCTATGATTATTGATAGAAAATTACATAAATTGTATAAAAAGCATATTAATTAAGGCGTCTACAACGTGCAATGATGATAATTAATCTAAATATGATGTAGCAATTATAGGATGCGATAATTTTTTAGAATTATCATAGGAGAGGATCATTCAACAATAACTGATAATTTGCTCCAAACAAACAATTATTTCCGATATCATGTTTGCAAAAATTCTGATAAATTTGACAGTATTCATTATATCAGTAAGTATTCTCCATTTCAATAAGAGATGTCTTCGTAATGTATCGCCTATTGCGATTTTTTTTATTTCAATTTATAATTCAATTTATTTGTCTATCCTTTTTCCGCAAAAGAAATTGTAACTTCAACTTAACTCCGTAACCTACTCCAATACAATAATTGATCAGTTATACAGTTAATTAAAAAAAATAAATGGAATTTCCAGAAGCTAATGATACTTATTTTTTTTGTTTTTATAGGTAACACGCACTCGACAAGTAGAATTAACTCACAATGTCATATATATATCAAATAAATCAAGACGCGGAACGAAAAATCGTAACACTTTTCATGCTAATGTAGCTTTTATAGACCTACTTATTCTTTTTCAAAATAGTTACATGTTTTTATTTTACGGAAAATCTGTTATAAATATATAAATAAAATTTGTTTGTAAATTATGATTCATCACGTATTCTGCTTATACTTTAGAAAAACAGTTTTCCCTCCTTTTTTCAACTTGATTATTAACGTACATGCACCTACACGCTATTAAAGTGAATGACCTAAATTCACAAATAACGGCTAATCTGGTTTGCACTACTCAAATACCTATTCAATTCCAATAAATACAATTTTGAAACAATATGTGATTATCTACACAGTTATGAAATTTCTTTTACTTTTAAGGGGAAAAATTTATACCGTACCGGTTCTTGCATTTAACGAAATGTATAAAAGTTGAGATTAATTTTTGGAAAAAACTCTGTGTCACTATCTCGGTAATGATGTAAATATTACGTGGTACAAGTTTCATGAAATTCGATCCACAATTTGCAGAGATTATTGTCGTCGAAAATTTCGGGGATAAAAATTACTGTGAACGAAATTTTCGATGACAAAAATCTCTGCGAATTGTGGATGGAATTTCATGAAACTTGATATTTACATCACTTGATATTTCACGTAATATTTACATCATTACCGAGATAGTGACACAGAGTTTTTTCCAAAAATTAATCTTAACTTTTATATATCTCGTTAAATGCAAGAACCAGTAAGGAAGCTTTCCGACTGTAGCACATCCTCTTAATAACTATTATGCACAAAAATTATGAAATTCATCATTCTATTCTTAAAATACTTCAATATGGTATATATAACAGAACATGCACATTACAAAGTAATTTCTAAATGACAAAAATAGATCATAAAAATTTGCCGAGTTTAATAATGATAGTATTTATATTTTATTGTATTTCTATAGTTTAAGTCTTTCTTCTTGAAAAATAAACAATGCGCTTTACTTGCTTTTAATAAAAAAAGGTTTAGGTTTCTGTTTTAAAAGTTTTAGTAATTAAATAATGATTTATTAATTAAGGGGGTAAATACAATGTGAAGGTCTTAGGCTTACAGAGAGCTACAGAATATCAACAACAGCATGTACGAAGAGGTTGAAGGCCTATTATATGCCCCTGGAATCGCTGATTGAATCCTAAGTACCATTTTTCGGTTTTCGAAACTTTAAACGCGGTTTTCTCAAAACAACATTTTTAAAATTGGCAATCACGATTACTCGAAAACTACTTGTCAATTTAGCTGAAATTTTTAGGTTTCTTCTTTATACCTTAGGTTTGTTTGTAAACCTAATTGTTTTGGAATTTGATGTTGCAAAATTGAATTATTAATACAAAAATGGCTGAAAAAATAGTGAAAATTATCATTTTTTACAAAAACTTCTACCAAATGCAGAATTATTTTTTTTTTAATTTTTCAGGGTTACTGACAAATTACAGAGTGGTTGCCGTTTTTTTTTTGTAGGTCAGCTACACGCCAGCGTAAAGCCGCCATTTTGTTTTCAAAAATTAAAAAAAAATTTTTTTTACATTCCTCATTTATACCTTAACAAGTGTACAAAGTTTTATGATGATTGCATTAAACGTTCTTTGTGAAAAAAAATGTTTTTTAATGCGTAATTTTTGCCCGCGTAATTGTATTTATCCCCTTAAATTTTGTATGTTTTGGCTAAATTTCAAAAAAGTTTTGCAATAATCAAGTGACGTCTTTGTTCTTTGTATTTCATATATATTAGGTATATTTAGGCTATGGAGCAAACTGATGCAATCTTATTTTATTAATAAAATTTTATCATTTACTTGTGATTTATTAATAGAACTACAATTAACAAATAGTTGGTTAATAATTTTGAGTTCTTTAATAAGTAAAAATTTGTATTCCTTATCAATTTATAGTTTTTAAACGATAGCTACTATGCTATGCAAGATTGAAGATACGAACTCTAGTTTCAGTACCAAATTTATGATTGACATCGCAACACCAAAGACAAGCACTCAACCTACATCGATCAATCAACGCATCACCAATATCTAAATAAAGTTAAAATGAGAGATTGAAACTAGACTTCTCTATGTCTTGACAAGAAACTATACTTGAATTAGAAATAAATAATTATTTTAAAAATACTACCTATTAATTATTTTAAATGCACTATCTAAATTAATTAGGGTTTTGTAAAATTAAAAAACAGTTCTTACTTAATTTTGATAAAATCTTGAAAAATAATTAAGACATATTTGCACTACTTAATTTTTTTTTCATACAACTATCAAAATATGAGATAAAAGAAATCATGCAAAATTCTAATTAAAGAACATTTTATCTGTATCCAAAATAATCTTTGATATTTAATAATGACAACTTCTGCGTAGACAATTTTTCATGTAGATAAGCAATTATTTTAAGTAAAGTACATTCAGTTTGTGAAAATATTATGTAAGAAAAAAACCAATGAATTATAAATCAAGTGTAATCATAATTAGTAATTACAATATAAGATAAATAAAACCAGAAAATTTTAAAGTAATAGATAGATGTTTATTAAAATACTAATCAAAGTAGGCTGAAAATAACGTATCAACAATGCACAATCTTAATAAATAATGTAGCAACCTTTTGTCCTTTGTGTCTTTGACCTTTAAACTGATAAGGAAAACAAATTCATTAGAGTTTGAATTTCAAATTTAAATATTGACTTAATCTAGTATTTTTTAACAAACAATATTGAGAAATGATTTACAGAAAAAGCATTAAGCATTTGAATGAGAAATTTGTTAAAAATTTATTTAAATATTTGTGTAACAAAATATTATGTTTTGCATTCATATGTTTTTTATCTGGAAAAAAAAGTAATTATATTTTTATGAAATTCATTTTCTAAAAAAATTTTATTCAACAAGAACTAATTAATGTAATATTATGGTAACATTTGTTTTGACAAAAACAACTATTATATTTTTTACAATTTTTAATTCTTAGTTTAAATTTTCCTGATAGTCTTTTGATTGATCTACAATATAATATTGATAAGCAAAAAATATATTAATCTATATATTTTATTTAAAGCTGAATTAATATTTTGTAATAGCAATCTTCTGTTGAAAACTTCCTAATGCATTGAAACAGATTCGTTATAAAAACAAAACTGCACTATCAAGTTTAATAAAATAAATGAGAATAAATAGGTGAATCGAAAATAAATTGAGCTTATTAATTATCATTTACATGGTAACATCAATAACATTTCATTTAAGTCAGTAAACTTGGCAAAGCTTCCACAAGTATTAATGAACAGTAACAGTATTACAGTGAATAAAATTTTTTATTAATCCTGCTTATATCTAATTATCAGCAGAAAAATGGGAAATCCCAAAACATTTCAAAGGGGACCACAGAACTGATAATAGGAACGAAGAAATAGGCCTGCAAAAAAACACGAATCTACATCATTGCGTGCGTACACTGCGTACGTCCTAGTCCAATACTCCAATCCCAATGGAACGCAACATACATACATACACACACTCACACATCCTGGGTGTTCCTCAAGAGCAGAAGACAAAGGCCAGTCCGTCGACCTATTTTAACCCTCTCGCTCTCGGTCTCCCCTCGGTACACGTGAACTCGGTATCGCCACCCCCCTCTTTTCTTCCGAAAAGTCCCACCACCTACCTCGAAGAGCCCATTTTTCCACGAATGAAGCATAAAGGAACAACTCACAGTGCAGCACATTATGTAACCACGAACACTCACCCAAATGAAGAAAAAAAAAAGACATGAATCAAAAACGCACACACACTGTTTGGGAGAGACACAACAGACGGGCGTGCTTACGACACGTCGCTTTAATAATGCATGCATTTCATTTATCTATATCTATACACACTCGCGTATGTGAATGCATGAGCTTACAACAAAGTATACGTGCTCATATATATATATATATATATATATATTTGTGTATGTGTGGGTGTATATATATATACATATACGTGTACCTAAATTGCGGCCTTCCAATTCAAGTGCGTTCGTTGTAGCGATGAGTTTTGTCGTTACTATACTTATATTTATTTTTTTCGTTATTTCCTGCAAAGAGCAGGCGCACTGTAGTCTAGTGCAACCTCAGTGCAACTGCACTCGAGACTAATTCGCGGCTGCAGTAAATGTTTTTTTTTTCCTTCTCTCTCTTCTTTCTGTACTCCTCTTCTCTCTCGCTCTCGTCCTTATATACTGGCTTTACATATCGTATAGATACAGCTGTCTCAGCGGCCGAGTGAAATCCTTTGCCAGACGTGTTCTACGCATAGGTAAGAGACCCGAGAAAGTACAGATAACGCACCTAGAGTACCACTATGGAATGGAAATGAAGGGGGAAAAAAGTGAAAGAGGAGTTTGTGTGTGATGAAGAGGCGCACGCGCGCTTCTCTTTACTGCGTTCTGTGAATTTTATTCTCTCTCTAGCTGGTCTATGCTGCTCTCGCACTGACTGATACTACATTTATAGCTATCGCCCAACTCTGTCTTCTTTCCGCTCCTATATACAATGTAGTTTTCCACTCAGATATCTTTCTCGTTTAGAACAAGTTATTCTCACTTAGTTTCCGCTCGCGCACTGTTTTTTTTTATGCACTCCTTCACATATCACGAATTTTCACGTCCTCTTGCTCGCGAAAACACAATAAACGTCCATGCAGTCCTGCAAGCACACACGCATACAAGACGAGTGAGCGCAGCTCTTATTCCGTCGCTCTCGTGACTCGTCGTGGACTGGTCGAGAAACTCGAGAGACAAGACAACCACAGCAGTACGTAAGTACTTAAGTAGCAGTAGCAGCAGCACCACGACTCGTAGCGTCAATCGCTCCCCATCTCTCCACTACGCGACTGTGTTGTACAGTGTAGTGGGTCAGCTGAAGCTGTTAGCTGCGTATGCTGTATAAGTGTAGGTACCTACACTACCTACCTACATGTCCATGTCATCCGTATCTATTACCTGCGCAGTGCGCGAGATAATAAGGGACTTCTGCAATACAATCAACGAAAATAGACGCATACTATATTCGTTGATACAATGGCTAAGTAGGAATCTCTGGTAGGATCACTTCGGTATATTTATCTCCGGGATTATGAGTTGACATCGCGGTAGGTTTATTTTACAGAAATTTTTTACAATTACATGCATTGTAGGCTATATAAATACAAATATTCGGTATAATATATTAAGTATATAAATGACACTTTGACAAAAGTTAAATCATCATTAAACATATATAAAATGTATATTCATTATAGATTAACATTTTGAAGGATGTTTATTTATAAAAATTTATAAATAATCTATCATTTCACAAAATTTCAGGCCGGTATTTAAACACCGTTGGAAATGGCACGATCACAAAAATTTCACGTCAAGTCACAGTTATAATCACTGCACATAAGTAGCCCGAGAAATGTGTCGAAATGCCATTTCCAGTAGTCTACTTTAAATATTTGGCTAAAACTTTGCGAAAAGGTAGATTATGAGCCATAAAGAAGAAGTGCAATAATGCGAGCAATAATGTCTTCATTTCCCATAAACCCATAGTATCGTTTTTTTATACTAGTAGAGAATCAAAAGACTGCTATATCGGTAAGGTAGGACTTAAGGACTATCACATCATCAGCTGCCCAGTAAATAATTACCTCCTGATTCCTAATGAATGTTCATCAGTTTTATGCTAAAACCTCTAAAGTTAAAATATGAGCTAGAAAAAGCAAAGCCCGCAAAACGCAAAGTGAGCAGAAGAATATATTATATAGCTTGAGGTATATATAGCATGCTTACAAGCTTATGTAGATTGTAGACACGCCCTAAATCATACAATTGTACAGTCCAGATTTGGACAAGAACCAGATGACGTTACTCTAGCATTATATTGAAGACATTGAGTATTGATGGAATGGTTTATTTTGAGGTTATATTGTTTATAGAATTGTGTTTTGTCTACTCTTGAACCTTCATTATAATTAATCGAAGTATAAAAAAAATTGCTTAACCATGGGGAAACTAGACGTAAAGATTATACGCTATCTCAATAAAGAAGATTTCCGCGTTTTAACGGCGATCGAGATGGGCATGAAAAACCACGAGTTGGTACCATCATCATTAGCGGCTCAAATTGCGAACCTACATCACGGAGGACTGCACAAAATATTAAAACAATTGTGTAAACACCGATTATTGAGTTATGAAAATTCCAAGCGTTATGAGGGTTATCGATTAACCAACAGAGGATATGATTATTTAGCTTTAAAAACCTTGACATCTCGTGAATTGATTGATTGCTTTGGAAATCAAATTGGGGTTGGAAAAGAATCAAACATATATGTTGTCTCAAAGAAGAATGAGCAATATTATTGTTTAAAATTACATAGATTGGGAAGAACTTGTTTCCGTAACATCAAAACCAAAAGAGACTATCATCAGCATAGAAAATATATGTCATGGCTTTATTTATCAAGAATATCAGCTACTAAAGAATTTGGATTTATGAAAGCTCTTTATGACAGAGGATTTCCTGTTCCTCAACCTATAGATAGCAATAGACATTGTGTGATAATGGAACTTATAGATGGTGTACCCCTTTGTAATATTCATGAAGTCAAAGACATAGAAAAATTATACGATGAACTCATGAACATTATTTGTAGATTAGCCCGTCATGGAGTTATTCATGGAGATTTTAATGAGTTCAACATTATGCTTACAGCCGAAGAAAAGCCTATTATGATTGATTTTCCACAAATGATATCAACTGACCATCAAGAAGCTGAACTGTATTTTAATCGAGATGTTACTTGCATTCGTGAATTTTTCAGAAGACGCTTTGATTATGAGAGTGGTGGATATCCAATATTTGAAGATATTATTAAAGAATGTCAAGAATCAGATAAAAAAGTTTCAAAAGTGTTAGTACATTCACCATTGATTTCCGATCAAGAAGATGATGAAGATGATGATACAGAAATAGATACAGATACAGAAGAGCAAGAAAATGATGAAGATAAAGAGGATACAGAAATTGATGAAGGTGATGAAGTTCTTAATCCTCCTGATAAGGATATAACAAATTTACAAGAACAAATATCAAAATTAGAAGTTAAAGCACCACTGCAATCACTTCCAAAAGATGACAAAAGTCTACAATTTAATGATGTTCATGAAACTTGTGAAAATGAAACATCAGTTAAATTGGACCAACTATCAACAAATGTTCACAAGGATTCTGAAAAGGATGATGAAGATATGAATTCTTCCTATGATAGAACAGAAGCTTGGGATTTAATGAGTACTATGTCTACATGTATACCAGAAAGTATCATTAAGACTAAACTAAAAGCAGAATTATTAAAACGCGAGCAGAAATTACAATATAAGAAAAATCTTAAAAAATCTAGCACTTCTACTAAAAATAGAAGAGAAAATCGTGCCATTGCTAGAGAAAATGTTGGATTTTGGGATGATTAAAAGATTGTTAAATATTTGTAAAATATGTATTTTATAAGACTTTTTTAACCAATATTTAAGTTTAACCCACTGTATAACTTAAACAATTTAATAACGTCTTTAATGCATAAAGATTATATATAAAAATAAGATATTATTTTTTTTTTTATCTACAATATCTTCATGTATATGTACATGATTTATATATTTAATAATAAAGAAGTTTTCCAAAATTATTCTTGGTTTAATTTTTTTTGTATTTTATGTAAGGTTTACATTGTGTAAAAAGGTTTAAGACCTATATTTTAAAAAAAATTTTGTAATCTAACTTAAAAAAATCAACCAATTCTTGTATTAATAAATTCATACAAATATTTTCTAAAAAAAAATTTATTCTAATACTTTATATTTATAAAGTTAGTGCAAAAATTATGAGAATATAGCTAAACCATTCAAAAAGAATTGATAAATTGCTAGCTTAACATAAATTCTGCAAATTGTAATTAGAATAATTTAAAATTTTTCCTTCAGCATAATACAGGATGAGCTTAGCAAATACGAATACAAACAAGGTAATGCAGCCTGTACCTATATAGATCACGGACGTAAGAATGGAAGATTCTACGCAGTTTTCCGACTTTTTAGACTCGAATCGAATATCATCGAAAATCAAACACAGGAACAGAGATCGAGTTTCGACTATTTCGAGAGCAAGTTTAATTCGATTCTACCTTTAATATCGAAGTGTGTGTGTGTGTGTGTGTGTACTGTGTGTATGGGATTGTGCATCGTTTTTCTTCTACTGCTGTACAGTAGATTTTTTCTTGGCTGAATCGTACATCCTAAACCCACTCATTTTCTTAGCAAAAGGTAAGGTTTTTCACCAAGAAATATTTTTATTTCTTATTCGGATAATTACCCGAATTTTAGTAATATTCGTTCGAAAATTATATTATTACGTAATATCAACTAACGATTTAGGATGTTGGGTATTATCAGGTAATGCTATCTGATAAAACGTCTTTCTCAGACGTTCTAGAATATTATTTTTCATTTTGACGTAGGTATACGGGCCCTTTTACGTGTACGGAGACTTTTATGCGTACAGACAAGTACCAACACTTCTATGTCTTTGCAAACTTACGTAGATGGAAGCTTATGCCTATGAAGTTACGTAGATGGTACCTTTAATTTAATTGACTTCAAATGGTACAACAAAAAGCTTTTATCGGATTGAAAAATTTACGTGTCTCGTGAATATTGCAATGGAAATCGCAGGCTAGAGTCACGTAATTACGGATACGTGATTCTTTTGTGTAATCACATTGATATTCTTAATTTCACTCGCACACACACATACACACATTCATCTCAATATTTGAATTAAACAGACAATATTTTCTAATTGTTAATATTTTTGCATTTAATACATTTTAAAATTCTATGATACTTCCATTTTATTTACAGATGGCTAAAGGTGTAATTGCAAAGCCTCAATTGAGGCGGCTTCTCGAAGCAAATATTAAAACTGCTTTGATAGGAGCTGTTACTGCCAGCTGCGTAAGTGGAATTCTTTGGAAACTCCTTATATCAGAACCCAGAAAGAAATCATATGCTGAGTTTTATAAGTAATAATATCACTCATTTTTGTCAATATTTTTCAATATGTTTTCTGTACCTAGAGCTCCTTCATAACAAATTTTTTGTTTGTTTTAGAACCTATGATCCTGTCAAGACACTGAAAATTATGTGTGATGCTGGTCTTATGCAGTCTTGTGGCCCTTCCAAATAAATCGCATCATTAAAATGTAAATAGTGATCACTGTGTAGTTATTCAAATTTTTAGATTAAGTGTTTTTATCATTACATAAAAAACCTTAATCATAATCTTTGAATAATAAAACATCAAGCCTCATAAGTTAATTAATATTTAATAAATAAATATGATCGGCTTTCTGTCTTATAATTTATTAATTTTAACTATCAAAAGTTATGACTGTGGATTCCAAATAAATTAATTACTCAAATAACCGAATTTTTACTTAAATGTCTTAAGTTTTACAAATCTAATACATTATCTGTTAGGAGTAATAATTGTGAAACAAAGGCACTGATAATTATGAAAAACGTTTATTAATATTTTAAATACATTTAATAAATTCTTAACTTTGGATTTCTAAGTACTGAGATAAACTTAAATTATCAATCTATTTAGGATTTTTTATTTAGAATTTATCAGCATTTATTAATAAAATGTATTGAATAAATACAGTATAAAAGTTAATCAAATGGGCAGAATAGAAAATCACAAATATTTAAATCTTTAATAGAAAATAACTAGGTACCGGTTAACATAACCGATTTTCTCCACATTCATCGATCACGAAGCATCACATGTTGCGTTTGCTCACGTTGATGTAAAGAGAAGGAAAAAGGGCCAAGAAGTAGGTACATGTAGGTAATGTACGAGAAGGCTGTTGAGTATGAAAACTGCAAATCTTCTGGACAGGTCGGACCTCGATTTGTTTCGACATATCGTTCAACCGCGGGTATACGGACTTTAGGCGTGGAGTAACATTATCTATTGTAGGTAGACTCCCGGAGCAAAGAACAAGTAAATAGTTGTGTTGTGCATTTGATGAATAATAAGTTATTACTAATAAAATCTAATAAGTTATTACTAATAAAAACTAATAAGTTATTACTATTTCATGATCATATGTCACTAATGCCTAATGTGACAGTGTGACAATCATCGCCGCGACTGTCTCACTGTCGTGAGATACGCACAACCGTACGACGTACTTAATCTTAATGTTACAAACAACGTGCTTTTTAGCTGCTTATTTTCATTAAATTGGATTTATTTTTGTTACAATATTCTTGTTCGTCACTATAAAAAAATATAATTGTTATTACGTTGTTATCTCAAATCGTCAAATCGTATGTGTGTGGAATAGAGGACAAATTTCGTAAAATTCTATTTTTTAATTTTATATAATTATAATTGTTATTCTAAAAATACAGTTTATTAATTAATATATAAATATATATTAATTGCATTAAATAGACTGTCTGTTAGATATTACTTATTTTTATTTCCTTAAAATAGGAATGTAGTCTAACATTTTTTAGTGTTAAGAATTATGTTTTCTTTAGTTTTAATAAACTATAGGTAACTTTAAAGACTGCACATAAAGTATATGATAATATAATGCACATAAGTATATGGTAACTAAAAAAAACTCATCTATTGACAGACCTTAACTTCAAACGGGAACTTGTTCTTATTTCACAGATCTCGGCGTACAACAATACATTGAGTTATACATATTGAGTTTAAAAATTCAGATTCATATTTGATCTTGTCACGGCAAAATACCATGTGACTCAATAAATTTAGAATGTACCTAATTAGCGAATAATGATAAGTACAAGTACGTTAGGCGCAACTTTTTTCTATTTAGTAGTGGTCTGACTTTTCTCGTTGAAAAACAGGAGACTATCGCCGATCTCGCCAAGATCCGGGATCCGGGCAAGATCAGTCATCAGCAGTAGTAACAAATGTAACGATCACCAATTGTGACCGTCATCCGCTCACTTGATCAGTGATCACTCGCTCATTCTACAATCTACAATGATATATATGTATATATATCTAACATCTGACATCTCCCAGACTCCCACTCTATATATTCTCCAAACAGTCCAAACGGCAAACTCGCATATAGGTACGCGAAGAGGCCACCACAGCGACAGCCAGAGCGCCACAGGGCACAGCTACACGAACACGGTGCAACTCCAAATAATCCAATCCTGTATGCTGAACAGTCTCCGTCTCAAAATCCAACCAGCGACTAGAGCGGAGTAGTACGAAAAATCGTCGCAAGATATCGCCTCCAGCTTGTTCCCAACAATCGCGGCCTCTCGCTTCCGCACGTTCTAGACGATGCTCTCCTCCTCTCGCCACCTAGGGCTTCTCTCTCGCTCTCGCGCAGCGCTCACGGTTTTCCCAGTGTGCCCCGCGCGATTGATTTGCGCATGTCAGTTGGCCGTATTGCAAATGGCGGCACCTTGTTATTGTCCATGGCGTTTTATGACTTGTCCGCTCATACGTCGGCGATAATGTCGTGTACTGTCGGGCTACGTGATGCGCGCCGCGCCGTGCCGTGTTACTCGTGATCCTGCAGCCGGGACTCCGGAGCCCCAGGTGAAGCTGCGGCGGAGCACTACAACGGAGCCAGTCAGGAGCGGCGGGCCCCCCCAGGAAAAGAGCGCCCCCGGAGAGAGCCACACTACTATAATACGGCTCTCGCTCTCTCTTGCCTGGTACATATCCGCGCCTTTTTACGAGTGAACCCGAGGCGCCTACGCGCGACGAAGCTGTACGTGTGGTGCATGTGTGTTAGCCGCGAGTGCATAGCAAACGTATTGTTGCACATCGTTATATCGATAAATTTCGCGGGTGTTTTTCTTTCGCCTCCTCTCTCTCTCACTCACTCTCTAACGTCGTGAGTACATAGGCGCCTTTAAGGAGGGAGCGAGAGAGAGAAAGCGCGCGCGTGCAGTGTACACGGGGAACACATCGGTACCTCTCTCTATCTCTTTCTATCTCTCTCTCTCTTTATCTATCTATCTCTCTCTCTGTGCCTGTGTGTGCGTGCGTGCTCCGAAATATAGAGAGAGATGAAGGTATATAGCACACTACTTAAAAGAGAAAGAGAGGAAAAACGGTGAGAAAAAAAGTGACGATATTAAAGCTCGAGGGCGAGGGTGATATTAGGAGAGATTTTTTCGTCCAAATCGTCGAATAAGCAAGCGAGGCAGAACTAAGGGAAATTCATCCCCCTTTCTCGTGCACTGCGACAAGAAGCAACACGACGACGACGGCGAGATTACGGTGTATGGCGATGAGGAGTAAGGCAGAGAGAGAGGGGAAACGTTCTCTCTCTCCCTCATCACGCACACACACGCATATAGACGGAACGGACACATAGGGAGCGCGAGGCAGCAATAAGCAGCAGGCTCCTCGGCCAGGAGACGGCGTAAAATGGGGTAATTTCCTCGTCCTTATAAGACGTTGGTGACGCGCTATCTGGCGTCAACCGAGATTTGGATGCAGGCGAGTGCGCTCCAGTGGATGAGCCTCGCAACTGTACGTGCGCGGGGGCTTACTTCTCACGTACATACATCTCCCCCGACGGAACAAAATGGTGGCCCCCCTTCGATGTATATATATATATATATATATATATACCCACACATACGTAAACTATATAGCAGCATTCTCACTCTCCCCCTCTCTCTCTCTCTCTCGCTCGCTCATATAGTTGTGTACATATGTGTGTGCGTGCGGGTATAAGCACCGTATTTTCACGGTGAACAGGCCCTTACCGCTTGGAAAAGCATGTTTTCCACGGCAGGGGAGTCCGCCCCGAGATGACAGTCTGCCCTTTCTTCGCTTTCGGCCGCCGCTTCAACGAGGCAACTTTTTTTATAACCTAGTTCGCCAAGTTTACTCTGGCTCCGTTGCTGTTGCTGTTGCTGTTGCTGTTCTCGAAGCGCGGCTATACGCGTATTATACGAGCAAGAGAGAGTCAGAGAGAGGTGCTCGCTCTCTTACACACAGATAGGCAGTAGACACGCACACGCGCACGCACGCACGCGCGCGCGCACACGCACACACTCAAACACACACACACACACATGCGCACATACACACACACACACACACACACACACAACACAGAGAGAGAGAGAGAG
Organism: Megastigmus dorsalis; assembly: GCA_900490025.1. Classification (NCBI taxonomy): domain Eukaryota; kingdom Metazoa; phylum Arthropoda; class Insecta; order Hymenoptera; family Megastigmidae; genus Megastigmus; species Megastigmus dorsalis. Next base: position 136,972 of record UELU01140001.1, on the reverse strand, counting down.
CAAGAGACGGAGTTGAAAAAGAGAGAGAGGAGGGTTTCCTTGTTCGCGGTGTGTGCGCACCTCCCCTCTGTAAAAGATGTTGACTTCGTTGTGGTTTTTATGGGCTTTTCTACGATCTAGACGACACCCTGGTGGTGCGTAGAAAGAAGAGTGTATTCGACGTAGAGAAAAAGAGTACCGTGAATGTGTATACGTGTGAGAGTGGGTAAAAGAGGATGTGTGTTTCTCGGTTCTCGCTCTCTCGAGAAAGAGTGAGAGAGAGAATGGAGGAAGCACGATAACCTCCGTGAAAGTGCATCTCCTGGAGGAGAGAGAGAGCTCTTGTTTTTTCCTTTTTTCTCTCTTTCTCGTGTTCTCTCTTTTAACGTTCCCTCCTCATCAGGGAAGGGCTGCTCTTTTTTCGATTTCGGAGCGGAGCGCGCACCGCTTCGAGCGCGCGTTTACATGGTTCTCTTCGTACGTGCACCGCGTGCATTTTTTTCTTTCTCTTTCTCCTTTTGCCCTCCGTGGGCCCGTTACCTCCCTCTCTCTCTCTCTCTCTCTCTGTCGACTCGTTCTCTCTCTATCGCGTGTGTTTTCGCGTGCACACGCGTTTTTCACCTGTCGGAGTTTTAGGCGGTGTGTGTATATATAAGAGTGTGCGCGCGCGGCTTGTCTGTATACGCGTGATGCGTGTTTGTATATGTGTGGACGAGCGAGGCGCATTCGTGTGTGGGTGCGGATGGTGAAGGAGAGTTCTTTTTGTGCAAGGGAGGACACACGGGCTCAGTTTCAGTCTTATTGCCGAGACGCTGGTTAGATAGATTGTCAAGTATGGACAGTCTGTGAGAGGTGCAGTGGTACTTAGTGTGATGCTTTGGGATGTTTTTCAGTTGCAGTTGTTTTGGAGTGCGATGGGCCTTGTAGTTAGGGTGGTAACAGATGCATTACTGAAGATGCAATGAACTCAAAGGATGTTTTGTTTTGGTTTGTGAGAATGCAGTACATTTTCAGTTATGCCTCATAGTTTTTGCATATCGCTTATGTGCTTTTTTTCTTTTAGAAGTGTTTGTTTGGTTAGGATCTTCATATAAGCCCATGAAATTCGTGTCTTTTTTAATGAAGATTTCAGTTACTGATTTGTTTTAAGATTGTATTTAATAAGCATTTTTATAATAACTTTACTTTAAATATATTGTAGAATATAGAATGCATAGACTTTAAAAAGCACTAGCTGGGATAGATTGTGCCATTCATTTTAGAGATATTATAAGGGATTATTTGAATATTTCTTCTTATTTTACAAGATATTAGTGAATCTATAAACATTGTCATATTAGTATAATCAAGATAAGAGCATAGTGTTTTCATTATCAATGCTTTTATTTTCTAGAGGGTAGTAGATAATCTTTGAATGCATTCAGTATCCATATGCAAACATTACCTAAAAATTTTTTCGTTACATAAATTTCTCTTTGAATTCTTTTCCCCCTCATTTTCTTCTCCGATAAATGATTTTTTTACATTTGCCACATTTGACAAATTTTACAATTGTAATTGTAGATTACTTGATTTATATTGATATTTTTTATAGTTATAAAAGAAAGTTTTTTAACATGATTTAAAGAATATATCCTTTGGATAATTTGTTATCTGGTTATGGATGTGTTTATTTATTTATTTAAGATTAGCACAAGTCTAATAGCATAAATAGTATACATTTCTTCTAGCGTAAATTTTAAAATTGGATATTTCTTTCTCCTTTTAAAACAGTTATTTGATTAGCTTGTAAGAATGTATAATTTAGAATCTATTATATATAATGACACAAAATAAATGGTGCTGTGCGAATGTCAGATTGAATGTTTGAAATATATTTTAATTTTGATTTAATGAGTACATTGAATACATAATTTTAAAGTTCTATCGTATCTAGTAAATAAACATAAAACATATTGATCATATATAGAAAAGTAAAAATGATGCATGTGAATCATTAAATATATAAATTTAAAATAAATGTTTTGTAATAAATTTTTACTTTTTGTAGAAATATTCAAAACATTCATAAAATTTAACTAAATAAGATTTTTATTAAAATTAGTTTCTGAGTGAAATTAAAATATTTTAATTATTTTTACAGAAAAGAAGGTTACTAAACACACAACCCTGGAGGGGTTTGGGGTTCTTAACTGTAAACTGTAAAACGGGCACCTTGCTGTGCAAAGATTTCACTGATACCCTGAGACGTCCCAGACTACCCGGGTAGTTATGTGATTAATTGTTGGTAAGCTATATATTTTATATAATTAGTTAAATATTTTACATATCTTTTAAAAGAGATTTTTTAAATTAAATATATTCATTGTGAAATATACATTGTTGATAATTTTAAAACTATATGGTACATGTTGAAATTATTAAAATTGTATCATATTTGTTTTACATGAATTTTAATTTTCAATGTTTTACATTTTTATTTTAGAAATGGCGGCTGATAGTGATGGTGATCTAATTGAAACAGTTGTAACTTGTGAGGGTGATATAGGTGACCCTGAATTTCCACACAAGTTTAAAGTAATTGTAGATCGACTGAAGTCCCTTGTCTGTAAAGGTAAACCATAGCTTTCAAAACAAATTAAGCTAACAAGAATTTTAAGTATTTCAATTTAAAAATAAATACTATTTTTCACAGATAAGGGACAAGATCTGAGGGTAAACAAAGTAGAACCATGGAATTCTGTAAGAGTAACGTTTTCAATTCCCAAAGAGGCTGCATTAAGGCTACGAGAGCTTGCAGCCCAGGGTTCTACAACTCTCACACAGCTTGGCATACTTTCAGTCCAAGTAGAAGGAGATCAGGTAAGTTTTTATCAGCTAATGAAAATATAATAAACTTTAAGAAAAAAGTAATTGTTTTATTATTTTAATTAAAATTATCAGTTATGAATTAACTATTTAAGTTCCATAAAATTTATGAATTAACTTATAGAAATTTTTTAAAGTTTTATAATAATGCCTTTTTATATTTTTAAAGATTTATTTTTTACCGTTAGTATTTAATATTTAATTTAAGCTAATTAATTTTAATGTTAACAGGTGATATCGTTGAGGATAGCTGGACGATTTGGAGGGGAAGCGCAAGAGATAGTTTTGCATTCAGGGCCATCACAAGAGAGTGGAAACAAATCTCAAAGTGATCCTACTAACAGTGCAGCTAGTATAGACAGCAATGTTAATCCTGTGCCTGGTCCTAGTAATACCTCTAGTATCTCTTCAGCTTTGCGAAATGTTGCTCAAATCATTGCTGCTGGTAATTATTTAATGAAACTTGCCAAACGTTTGAATAACAGCCATTAGATAACAGAAAATATAAAAAAAAATTCGGATTTATAAAGTTTATTAGAAAATGAGGTTAAATAACAAAAATAAATTAAATAGAAATTTTTATGAAATATTTTTTTTATATATTTTATAAATCACATTTTATAAATCATCGTCAACAAGATTAATCATTTAGTCACTACACTTTAAAATATCATTTAGGAGTCACTAGATAAAAAGTAACTAGCGCTCTTTTTCAGGTCCATCTTCGGAGAAATCACCACAATTTCGCTCGCCAAATGTGGTTGCCCCCACAGACTGTGATCCAATCCCACCATTTCTTACAAAAAGCGTGCAGCCGTCTGTCGCGGGTGTCAGTAGCATGGTCGGTAGTATCGCTAGTGGAGCTCAACAAGTCGCGAGCTCTAGTGGCGCTTCACCGAGAACAAGCTATAATGGGCCCTTTCCCTTCGCCAGTATGACCCATGCAGCTCAAGCAATACATAGTCGTGAGGCGTCTCAAGCCCAGGCGGGCGGAATTAAGAGCGCAGTGCAATTCAAACATCACACCCAACCACCTCCTCCCTATCCTGCTCAAGATGGCATGGCAACAGTCACCGCGCCACAGGCCGTACACGTAGCACCACAGCCGGTATGCACTTTTCCTGGCTTCTTTATGAATTCAGATTTTATTTCAGTGTAATGATAGAGTGAAAAGAATTTCGGCTTCTTAGGTTTTTTTAAATTTAAATGCTCAGTCGACAATTTTCGTACTTTTCTAATAATGAAAATCTCGTACTATTACTAATAATAAAGAGTAAATATTATATAAGTAAATAATGAAGTATATTTTTTTTACATTTTGCTTTTCTTTTTTAATTTATGTAGCAATTTTACTATAACAACAATTTTTGATTTACAGGTGTCAGTGGTCGGTCCAAGTCAGTACAAATCGCCCAATGTTATGGCCTCTAGTCCATCACCGACCGGTAGTAGCGTCCTACCTTCGAATCCGGTGATAGCTGGCGCTCCCAGCAGCAGTGGTAACCAAGTCGCCCTTTCCAGTCCTCTTCTCGTAAATCTTCTTCAAAATGACGGTACGAGCACGAGTACCTCTGCAGCCGTCCACGTCACTAACCAGCAGCAGAAAATGCTACCCCCAGCAGTTGTCGATGGCTCGAATAGTATGACGAATCGTATGCGACCTCAAAAGAAACCAACGGTTAGGAGGAAAGATCTCGTGTTATCACCAAATGTGTCACCCCCAAGCCTCGAGTCCTTGAGGGCCGAGGATCTTTTAGTGTCGACGGCGGTTATTGCGGATCTCGGTCATGGGCCTTCGGCCTTTGCCACGGTTAATGCAACTCAATCGTCAGCAATGCCTCAGCAGCAACAGCAGCTTTTGCAAGGTCAGCACCAACAGCAATTATTGCAGCAACAACAGCCACAGCAGCAGCAGCAGCAGCAGCAGCAAACGATAGTCCCATCGGCGATGCACACACAAGTACAAATACAACAAAAGTTCCCTGTGAGACCAGAATTAACTTACAGGCCAGCTGCCGTTGGAGCCACGCAACAGCAGATGCAAAGTCAGCTGGCAGGAAGGTTTACCGTCAATGGTCAACAGGTAAATCTTTAGCAATTTATATATTATTTTTTACATCTTTTAATTGCATTCATTTGATACAGTATATTTTATTACTTAATCTGTAAAATGACCATAATGATGAAGAGTATTTAAAAAATTGAAAATAATCACTTTTTAATATTTCTATTTTCGTGTACATAATATAGACGAGAACAACTTTACAACAAAGGCAGCAATTGCTTTTACAACAGCAGCAGCAGTCACAGATTAGTCAACAAGGTTTGGCTGCTCAACAACAGTTGATGCCTCCACAGCAAACCCAACCACAAATTGCTGGATCACAGGTGATGCAGTCTAGTCCAGTCGGTACTGGTCAGCTTTTGCATCAACAACAGCAAATGCTGCAACACACGTCTGTAGGAGTTAATGTAAATCAGCAACGGTTGACTTACATGACTGCGCAACAGAGTCGTGTATGTACCTATTTCAGACAAAAAATTCAATTATAACAACTTGAAAAAAACTCGAGTGAACTTTTTATTCTTTTTAGACCATGCAATCTGTGGGCAATCCACCACGGCAGCAAACGCCTCCGCCGTACCCCCGACAACAGCCGCAACAGCCGCAACTCCAACAACAGCAACCAGCTACTCAACAATCGCATCTGGGACAGCACCCACAGCAACCACAGCTAAATCAAGGCATGAACGTGCAACAGCAGCTCCATCACAATCAGTTAAAAAATATGAACGTAAATACGAGTGCGACGAGCGACTTTCGTTATGGTCAGAGTCAGAACATACTGAGTAGAAATTATCAAGGAACGGTGTCGAGCGTCGGCGGCGAGCCAAACGGAACCACGTGGGGTGCACAGAGCGCTTCTGTTCCGCAGGGTGCTCAAGCAAAGACGGCTCAACGCACACTGATTGCAGCAACAGCTTCTACGAGTCAATCAGCTCCCGGTGCCTTCTCGCAGAGCAGCAGTAGCTTGCCTTTGGTGAGATGCGATTCATCGATAATTACATCATTCGGAGTTTATTTTTAAACACATAGATGTTGGTAGCTGAAATTAATTTTTTTTAGTAACATGATATTGTATTTTATTATGTAATTTTTTAACGATTATTGAAAAGTAATAGTTTTTAAAGTTAATGATTGATTGCAAATTAAATGATTTTAGAGCATGTCCTAGTTATTAATAAGTTCTTTGTTTATAAAAAAGTGCAGCATTTATATATTACGTTTATCAAACATAAGCAATTATTTTCTTTACTGGTGTTCAAAATCTTACGAATACAGTATCATGCCTCGAAAAATCCAGTTGGTAAATATACATTTTTCATGCCATTAAAGTCACGGGAGTGTAGGGAGTAAAGTAGAGAGAAAGAAAGAAAGAGAGAGAAATTGAAAAATAGAGTATGAGCGAGAGAGATAGCAGTCAATGCACCGTAGAGGTGCCGTGCGTGCTGAACAAATATACGCAATAGCAACACTACATTTATGTGTGTAGTATGAGAGAGGAGGGGTGCGTGGTGATCGAGTGCGCATCACGAGTGCGGCGAGAATATCCCTTCCACAGTGAAGCCGCCGGTGGTTTCACGAAAACTCTGGTACGAGGCGCTACAGTCTAATTCCGATGTTTTTACATGAGAGAGAAACGTATACAGAAAATAAGATATTATGTAGAAGGGTGGAAAATACAAATTTTGGATGGTTTTAACTTTTTTTTAACTTTTTAAGCTCTGAAAAAAGATTCTTTTTAACTTGTTATTTTCTAAGAATATTTTCTTATAATGTTATCTAAGAATGAATTATATGAAATTAAAAACGGATGATATCAGATAGATAGATCAATTTTTTACTGCATGTAGGTATTTTTTCAGAGTTAAAGATAAATCAATTTTTGAAATAAATATCATGTATATGTATAATGATTCGTGAAAATCAGTTATCATATCAATTTTTTAAAAAAATCAACAAATCAATAATCAATTTTATAATTTGTTAATTCTTTAACTTTTCTTTTTCTCTGTAGGGCCACGCAACGAACCATGTGAATACACTCCCAACGGTACCAACGCCAGCCACTGTTACCTCTGAACAAAGCCAGAACAACAATACCGAATCGTCTAATGTTGAAGAGGAAACACCGGAACCTGAATACACGTCATCGGGTAAACCTAGGCAGTTTCTTATAAATCCACTGACGGGTTTGCTTGAACCGATGCCCAGTGATACCTCGGATTCAGAACCTGAGTCCGCCCTTGAAACGCAAGATGACTTTTTCTCATTTCCCTCGCCGTCCAACGATCGTTCCAACTCCATATTCTCAGACGACGACGCGGACAGCAACTTTTCAAGGAGGAACGATACAACAACTAACACCGATCAGTCCGATTCAGAAACGACTGCCAAGTCAACTGCTAGTGAAGGAAGCCTCAAGCATAATAGATTGAAGACGAGCAGGGATTCGCACAGTCCGATGCCCACGGAGAAAATCAAACTCAGGTAAGGGTAATAGTTTTGTTGCAATAATTTACTTTATAAATATACAACATTCAATCTATCTTAATTGTAATGTAGTAATAGCTTAATTTGATTCAGACTTGTTTTTATTTTATTTTATAAATTAATAATATCATCGAATGTTAAAAGTATATTAAGTAAACGATGTTTATTACAGACTGAAGCTGGAAAAATCGGAGCCAGTAACGCCAGCATATAAAGTTGACGTATCATTCGTAAACACTCCACCGGCGCGAAAAGCCGACAAGTCGATGAATAAGACAGTCTTTTCGAGTAGTAGTAGTGGCAACCTTCCTAATGCTAGTATCGCTTCCACTGGCGCCGGTAGCGGTGGTATCACTTCTACCGCAAGCTCTGGTGCAATGGGAACAATGTCTATAGCAACGGCAGCAGGAGGAGGTGCAACTGCAGGAGTCGGTATTAGTAGTAGTGGATCGGCCTCGAGCGAGGAACCACGAGTACCACCGCTGCACATATCTCTACGCGGTCGGAACGCCTCGGTCGTGCAGATCGGTAAAAAGGAAAAAAAGTTGCTAAAGGACTCTGAGCTCGATTCGGCGAGTATAAAACGTCGAGGAAAGTTTAAGAAGATGAAAGAGACTACCGATGGCAACAAGCTGTTACAAAAGAAGTCTCTAAATATGATTATAGGTAAACTTTAAAAAATAGAAAATAGCTTTGGATCTACAAAAAAAGTTTTTATTAAAATTTAATGTTTTAATATCACTCTTAAGATTAGTCACGTGATTATTGCTTTGTGTGAAAAGGAACTGAAATTTGATTGGAGATTGGTCCAATCACATACTTAAACTTCTTTTTTATAATTTTATAAAAGTAAACGTATGTCAATTATTTCAAAATTAGACACCTTTACGTTATTGAAAGGAATGATCGACATTAAATTTCTTGTCTATATTTTTTAGGTACTTCGTCCGCCTCAAAATTGCCTTTGTCGAACTCCGCCATGGTGAATAGCGCTAACGCCCTGGCGAAGATGAACAATACGCTTCAAACCGTTGTGACCAAGACCAATGCCTTAAAACAAGAGAGCAGTAGCAGTAGCGGTAGCAGCAGCGGTGGTAGTGGCAACGCGTCGCCAATGGAAATGACCCCGCGATTGCAGCAGCAGATTTCGATGACTAAACAACAGCAGCAACAACAGCAACAGCAACAGTCGAGCTCGACGACATCGTCAACGAGCAAAGCCAGCACTGGCGATGTCGACGATATACCTCTCAACAGTAGAATACCCTCGCCTCTCAAGCACAAATCTTCCATTGTAAATCAGCAGACGGTACAAAATGCTCAGCAACAGGCCCTCGGAAAGGGCCACACTGAGACCGATGTGCCCAATCACATGAGCGAACATAAGATTGGTGGAGGTAAGAAATCTATATCATTTCCTTTTCTTTCATGTTCTACCATACTTTTATAATTTGACTTATCAACCTAAAGAAATTTCACTATATTTTTTTTTCCCTTTTTTTCTTAGAAATGTTTATTGTTGAAGTACAAGTATAATGTGTGCTTTGTGTATGCTCCCTGCTATCCGATAAATGATGTATGTGAGTGTAAGGAGAGCATGGATATGTCGCGTCGGTTTCTCTGTCTAGTTTTTGGTCGAAACGGAAGCGACGCGTAGCCAGTCAGCAGTGAGATCTCGTTTTAAACGCGTCCTGTGCTATCCGTGATCTCTTAAGATTAAATTACGAATACTTACCTGTTGATTATTAATACATCTATTAAACAGTCATTCAATCATTCAATCATTCACTCGCACTCAGTTATTCTCCCAATCATCCATTCGATTCAACCCCTTTAACATTTATTTTGGTAGGTAATAGCAAAACAATAATTGTAAATTAAAATATTAATTGATTAAATGAAGCAATACATAATTTTTCCAAACAATTTATTATTACTTATAAAGCTTAATAAATATCATTTAAATTTAAATAACACAAAAATTAAATGCCAGGTAAAACAAAAAGAAGAGACTCAAAGAAAAAGTCGGAGTCAGGGGATGGTCTGCAACGGGAACAGAGCTTGTTATCGGGTGGGCGAATATTGGACAACCAGACCAAGTGGCGCTATAAGGGCGGTGACGTGTCCGCAACAGTCGTTGGACAGACGTTAAAAAAGACGACTACGGCGGTGCCAGTGACGACAGTGGAGAGCTCGACGACAGGATCCGGAAATGACCTCAATACGATGAAAAGGGTAGGGGAAATTAGGCGGACGAGCGACGGAGACATTGGCGGTACTAGGTCCGTCACCGGGAAGAACGTTCCCGCCCTCAACACTAGGCAACCCGAGCCTAACGGTGTAAGAAAAGATCTGGTAAATCAGGAGAAAAGGAGGAGGCTAAGCTCAGTGGACGATAAGGATTTACATATACCAGGTAAATATTTTGATCAAATTAATCTTTGATTATTGAACAAGTCAATAAAAGGATTTTTGTAAAAACCTATTTTTTACTGCTATTTCGTAGAATCTCAAAGTATAGAAGCAATGCAACTAGTGGGACAGAAGCCGGCGACGGATGCCAGCTCGCAACAAAAGACGAATTTGTCCACGCAGTCAATAGGGGTTAAAATCAACTCGAACACGCCCTTCGATAATGACAATAGCAGTAGCAACAGTCCCGTACCACCAAAGAATATGAGCTTATCGTCCCAAGTTGTTAGCCCGAGTCTGGACAGCAAAATGACGACCGCACTTATGGAAAATCCAGCTTTACCATCGAAAGCGAATCTCGTGCTTACAACGTCCACGACAGCCACGACGACAGCACCCACGACTCCAACGAGGTCGACGCTAGCAACAAAGCAGTCCAAAACCGATGTGGAGGTCAGCAAAGTCGTTGTCGTAAAAACGCAGAGTGTCAGTCAAAAGTTGAAAAACCACGCGCTCACGACGAAAAACGATGTTAATAGGCTCGCTTCTGCCGCACTCCAAGCGAAGAAGCTCGCACAGAATCATCATGTACTCGCAAAACAAATTAACATCGTGCCGGAGAAAATTGAGACCGTACAGCGAGTGAGTCTGCTCAAGAGTAATCCCACGATAGAGAAGCTCAGTGAACAGACGAGCAAGCAGGAACCGACTGCGATTACGGTAGAGCAGTTGACTACCAGTAAGCCGGTCCTGCCTATCGGCGAGATTAACGTCACCGAGGCGAAGGTTAAGCAAAAGCTCCTGGAAAACACGACCCCGAGCAATCCCATGGGCCTCAGCAATATCGTCGACGTCAGTTCCAACAATCCCAGCATTGGTGGCAACGGTGGCAACAACAATAACAACAACAATAATAACAACGCTGGCGGCGAAGACAGTGGAATCGAGTCGATGGACGCACTGTCTGAGAAGTCGCCGAATCAAGGCGAATCGCCACTACACAGGCCGGCTGCCACCCAGGAATCCGTCACGACAACCTCCTCGTCCAAGAGTAGCATACAACAACAGGAGGAACCGCCCCCGCCTCCGCAGCAACAAACCATCAATAAGAACAACGTGCCTTCCTCAACAGTTAGTAACAGTAGTAGTGATATGTGTTCAAATTCGCGGAGTGCCGAGAGCAAGAGTAGTAGCTACGAAAATCACTTGGACGACGAAGTAGTGGAGAAAGAGGTGGTAGTGGTAGAGCCTCCCACGCCTGAATTGAAAAACGAAAAGCTCGAATCGACGGAGATAGAGCAGGAGCAGGAGGAGAGAAAGGAAAAGAAACCGCCACCACATAATCCTTTGGTGTCAGCTGCGCCTACGACGACAGTAGTAGTGCCGGAGACTAAAGACGACGATGACGAATCAAAGTGCGCGACGGACTCAAAAAATTCATCGTCGTCGTCTCCACCTCCCGCAGAGGTGAGCGTCAACACAGAAGTGAAAACTGAGCCTGACAGTAGCAGTCAGTGCGACAAGGACAGTGGTAGTGGTGATGGTAGTGATAGTGGTGGTGTCATCAATACCGAGGCGTTGAGCGTCGATACGACGATTTCGGACGTTAAAGTTGAAAACGTCAACGCTGAGGCAGACGAGAAAAAGCCGTTGATTGAGAGTAGTGACTGTTTAAATAGGTTAGATGAACAGAATAGTAACAATAATAGTAATAACAATGGTGTGCCTGTAATCCCAAATCACGTCGAGTGTAGTACGCAAAAGATCGAAAAGTCTGAGACCAGCGACGACCCCGATGTGAGTAGCGGTGGCGGTGATTCTACTGTTCCGAAGCTCGAGCGCAAGCCTTCAGTCGAACCCAAAGTCGAGGTTAAAGAGGAGGAGCCGAAAATTGATGATACAAGGCAACAGCCACAGCAGCAGCAACAACAACAACCACAGCAGCAGGAGCAGCAGTCACCGCAGCAGCAACAACAACAACTACAACCAGCAATCAAGGAGGAGGAGTCGTCGTCCCCCAAGTCCGAGTTAGTATCTCTAGATCAAAGCCAAAAATCTAATGTACAAAGCCATCAGCAACCGAATCGAGAGTCTTCGGTGAACCTGCAGAAAGTCGCGGATGATCTCGTAAAGAAAATGGTGACCGACAGCACTTGCGATTTGAACGTCCAATCACCTTTGGCTGGTGACGATCCCCAACCCATTCGCATCACTCCACCTCTCTACACTTATTCAAACCCTGTGGTCCTTCAGCGAGACGACACACCTAGTCCTGCACCCCAGACCCCTACCGAAGTCGAGCCTGCAGAGTCCGTCGTTACCGCTACCGCAGAACATCTTAAGCGCAAGCGGCGACGAAAGCAGGAGCTCGAAGGTCGGCAGGACGTAATCTGCATCGAGGATAACGATGAGACTGCTAGCCAGTTCAACAGCGAGGACTTTGGTAGCAAACAGCGTGGTCCAGCTAAGTCTCTCCTCGAGCAACTGCTCATTGAGATTCCCAACGAGTCTGGGGTGAGTGGCGAAAAGAGATCACTGAGGACTAGGTCTCAAAAGACTTCGGGAATAAACAGTCCCGACGTCAAGACTCCCAAGTGCAGTCCTCACGAGAGACGCAGCATCTCGCCATACGCCAAGGTTAGCACCAAGATACCTACCGCGGCCGCCAAGGTAGCACCAGTCACCACGGCTAACGTGGTCGCTGTCACCGGAGTTACTATCAAAACAACAGGGAAACGCAAGAGGCAGGAGAGCGAGAGCAGTGTCGCATCGAATACCGAGGAGCAGCAGCAGCAACAGCAGCAACAGCAGCAGCAGCAACAGCAGCAGCAGCAGCAACAGCAGCAGCCAAGGCCAGGTAAACGGAAATGCTCGGAGAACGCTGCTGGACTTATTAAGGCTTGCATGGGCGTAGATGAGAGCGCTGGTGGTCCTGTTAAGAGGCAACTCACTACTGGCAAGGATGATACATCTAAGAAGGGCTTCAACATATTGTCCAAGAGCAAAAAAGGTGTCTATCATGATAGAAGTGAGAGAGCGTTGAAAGGAGGATAGGCATTTAGGCGGGTGCACTGAAATAAAAGAAATATTTGGAGATCTGGAATAATTACTTGATTTTTTAGTTGTTTTTTTTTATCCTTTAAAATTATATATTAAATAAATTGGATTAAACTACATTTTATCATTTTATTTGTAAGTTAAAAATTTCATTTGAATATGTATTTCTTTTGTTCATTTATTTTATTAAGTATTAATAGTTTGTTATTATAAAAATTTTAATTTATTTGGAATAGCATTAAAAATTCATCAGAGTAAATAGTATTTGAGAAATAAATTAATTTGATTACAAGATATTTGTATACAAAAAAGCAACTCAAAACATAAGTGAATAATCAATAACATCAACCAATACTGCTTTTATTTATTGCACACAAATTTTTATTGACTATGTGCCACATTTCTAGAGCTTAAAATAATAACTTTCTATTTAAATTATTTTGTATAAAACATACAAAGATTACAATTATGACTTTAAATGCAATAAGTATGAATGAAGAAATTGCTCTTTTACAGTAAATTGATTAAAGATAAAATTAGAAGATTCAAAGGACATGTTGACGAAGCCAGAATTTGAAAAGTTGATCTTACGAAAAGGACCGTTTAAACTTATCTTGATGTTGTGTATTTTTTTAAATATTTTGATATTGTATTTTGGAAGTTTTAGATTTGTGTGTCGATTACATTGATTTATTATGTTGGTATCTTAGATTTGTGTGACTATTTTGTAAGTGTAATTACCACATTTGTAAGATTTTCAATAGCAATGAAAATATATTATTTTTCTAGTTCAAGGACCAATGCTTGTGGATATAGAATCATCTGATGATGAACATTCGGTTGACATTTCTGGAAAGGTAAAAGTGAGATCATCTGATGAAATGTGTACTGGATCACCAAAACCCAAAGATCAAAAGTATGTATATCTATTTAAACATAACTTACTTTAGGCATGGCATATCGATTTAATCTAATATGCATTTAAATTAAGATGTATGGATTAAATATTGAATACAAAATATTATTATTTAAGATTTAAAATTTAAAATATTGGTTTTTATTAATATTAATTATAGAAAATGTACATAATTATAATTAATTTTTCAATTATTACATAACTTTGATCGTAAATTACTAGCAACTTTTACCACATCAAATCAATTTATTTATATGTTCCAAACCTTTCATTAATTTGCTTCTTAAACTGTAACATCGCTTATATAACAATATAATAAAGTTCCGATAGAATTCATAAAATGAACTTTAAATGATACTTACAAAAAACTCATGAATATAAAATACTGATAAGCATGAATGTGGAAGTAATCCGTAAGTAAAAATTTCAAAAGTGCTAATGAACTATTGTTTTGTAGGAGTAGTACTGGTAGCGCAGTTACGACCAGCCAACTCCACTCCAACGTTCAGAATTTCAATTCCGGTAACACTCGAGTGCAGCGTGAGAGCCGACTGCTCACGACTAAGCAGCTTCAACAGCAGCAGCAGTCGCAACAACAGCAGCAACATCAGTCTCAGCAGCAGCAACAACAACAACAGCAGCTGCAGCAGTCGGGCGCTGCATCGACTGTGGGTCCAACGGTGGTGAAAGAACGGCTGCGCGGCACTTCCGTCTCGAGTAATGAGTCCGTCGGAGTCGGTGAGATGACGACGAGGCGCTCGGTACGACAAAGCGCGGCGTCGCCACTCGCCGCACCCGCGGGCAATACGAGAGGTGCTTCGCGTTCGATGGACGATGTTAACAGGAGGAAAACTCGAAGCGGAGCTGCTGGTGAGTAAGCCCCCTAACCCTCACACACTCGCGTGCACACGTACGATCAAAAAGAGGCAAAAAACTGATCTGAAGAAGTGTACGGCAATATAAATACGTGAATACTTGGTAAAGAAATTGAGTAAGTGTCATTGGCAAATTTTCGATCTCGAATCACAGACGCCTTTATCTTTATCATTAAATTTGAACCTTAGTATAAATATAGCTTCATCGAATTATGTTAATTTTTAAAAGTAAGACTAATGTTATCATTCGATTTATTTGCCAGTATACATGTGTTTTATACGAGGAACGCGTACTACTGCTGTGATAAATGTGCATTCAAAAGTCAAGTACCATGATTTGTATAGAGATCTTTATGTGTGTTTTTAAGGGGATGTCGCACCTATGTGCTGTCGATTTATCAATATTCTTTTTTTAGCGACAAGTTGCGATTTTTTAGTTTTTCTTGTACATGTAGATATAGTTTTACAATTTATGAAATAGCAGTTAGTTATATAATAGTTAACTGTAACACATGAAAATCAGAAACTATTTTCCACACTGATATTTCTAAAAGATTTATCGTAGTTATTTATATATAAGAAAAATCGTTTCTATAATTAAGTAAGTTGCTATGTATATATTTGTAAACTTGCGCTATAACAAAGTAAAAATAAAACATAAAAAATGATTTTTCTTATATGTATTGATTAAAATTGTTGCGAAATCGCCATTATAATAAAAGAAAATTGTAAAAGTGAGTGTATTAATAAAGTAATATAATTAGATGTAGAAATTATTACCTCAAACATTGTAATAATGTAAGTAATTATATTACTGCGTATATATAGTTTTGCATTATAACGTGTACAAATATAGAAAAAATTGAAAATGTATTGTCATTATATCGACGTTTTACATCCCCTTGAAAACAGTCTCTTTATTGTACAGATATGGATGTATGAAATTTTTGAAAAAGTGGAAAAAAAATAAAGTTTATCATATATCTGTTGAGAATACAGGCAGGTGAAATGTTATTATGTAGATCATCTTTTTTTTGTAAATTTTATATTTTATATATATACATATACATATACATATCTTTGCGCCCAGCGAGATTTTAAATATGAATAAAATTTTGTTTTGTTTTATGTGCTATGGAAATTAAAAGAATAAATAAATTTATAATTATTAACTTATCATTAGAAAAAATATACTATATATATATTAATCTTTATTATATGATTACTAGAAAATTTGATACCAATACATATATAAATAAGCATATATTTGTTTTAAATTTTTAATTTTATTTGAGTTAATTAGTTTAAATCGAGATAATTTGTATTGACATCTTGTATAGTAGTACTTCTAATATTATTTGTAAAAATTCAATAGAATTCTAATTAATAATGTATGTAAAATATTTTTCTATTTAATTTTAAATATAATCTTAAAACAAATATTTCTATGCAAGTGTATTTTTTCTATTTGAATTTCATCCGTCTGTGTTCTTTAAAACAATGATTATTTAAATCATTATAGTATTTCATCTTCACATCACCATAGATCATAATCATACAATTTTCGTTCATTTCACTTGCAAATGCATCGCATTGTCAATGTACTAAATAACCAGTTTATGCAAAGAAATATGTTTAAAAAAAATTATTTTTTTTTACTTTATAAATATAGTATAACTTTTTTTAAAAAAGTAATACTGGTTATGCGGTCTGAAAATTAAATTTTTATTTATTCCCATGAAAAATATTTAGGCATTCTTTAAAGACGTTATCTAAAAAATGTTACTAAAATAATGGATCTATTAAAACAGTCTAAGGTTCCGAATAATTGGCTGAACGAGTTAAAAATTTACAGACATTTAAATTATTTTACGTATCTTGAAAATGCGATGAGTAAATTAAAAAAAAAACATACACATATAAATATAGTGCTTTAATAGAACCACTTCGTACAGCGGGAACGATT
Organism: Megastigmus dorsalis; assembly: GCA_900490025.1. Classification (NCBI taxonomy): domain Eukaryota; kingdom Metazoa; phylum Arthropoda; class Insecta; order Hymenoptera; family Megastigmidae; genus Megastigmus; species Megastigmus dorsalis. Next base: position 120,344 of record UELU01140001.1, on the reverse strand, counting down.
TTTTAGTGACAGCCGAGACAACAGAGCAGGCGAAAAGGAGGCGAATATCTCGAGAAAACAAATGACCTTCGGAAAGCGACCTTGACAGTGATTAGCTATCGTCGCTCGTCAAGGCCATTCTGTTCGGTCGTCTCTCTGGTACCAATAGTTATACGATCACCGTGTGGCTGGACCCCACCTGGTGATAAGCATTATTGAACAAAATATGAAAACAAACAATAATAGCGCACAAGAATTTGCTGTTTTCGAGAAGTTCTTAACGAGTGGGTTGCGGATGAAAGATTGTGCTAAAATCGTGCTTTATTACTTTCTATTATTTTCTTTAATTTTCTGTTAAACAAATTAAAAGTACTGACGGTGAGATCACTGAAAAATTTCCCAACATCCCAGTGAATTTTAAGAATAAAGTTAAATAGTTTTTTTTTTCTTCTTTTTTATTATTAGCGCGATGATAAATTATAAGAGTTTAGGGCGTATGTTTAAAGTGTGACAAGAAGTTTCGCTGACTAGCTTTCCTTAGTTCTCTCATACTCTTGCTGAAATATATTTTCTTGCTTGTATTGAGCTGAATGAGTTGGCCAAAATGTTAGTTCCCTCCAAGAGATTATGTTAGAATTTAATACTGCCGAATTGATCCACAACTTTTATCTTTCACATGTTTACATTCATAAAGATATTTTGTCGGCATGTTTTTTCTATCCCATTTAAATATAACTTTGGATTGCAATAATAATTAAACGGTGAGAACATCGCCGTTGTCAAATTGTACAAAGAAAAATTAAACTTTTTCAACTTCGACAAGACTTGAACCTGACTAAAGCGTATTTTTGTCTGGTGTAATAATACAAATTTTTAAAAAAATTGCAATTTTCAATCGTATCCACTGCAAGTGGTGGTAAAAGAAGGCCAAATTCAATGTATCACACATGAATCTGACTAACTGCCATAATGCTAGGATAGATTTGATTTTGTAAATTTCTCATGTGAAAAGAGACAAAATAATTTTTATTGAACAAATGAAAAAAGTGTCAAGTTGCTGCACCATTGTGGAACTAATAGACTTTGTTTACATTGCATTCAATTATTGAGAACTATTTATTTATTGTATAAAAATATTCATACTTTACGTTTTATTAATTTATATCTTTTAAATATCTTCTGTTACCTTTTTTACAAAAGTAAAATAATATATGACTAATATAAAAATAAAAATTTAATGTTTATTACCATGCTTATTTATAAAAATAATTTATAATTTTGTTAATTTTTTTTTGTAATAGAAGCATATAAATTGAGAAAATCTTCATTTTCGATTGAATAAATCATAAACATAGTCTATTGGTTGATCAAAACATGAGTTAGTAGAGGACTGGGGTATAGTAAGGTCACAGGAAAGAATTTATTTTATATTTATGAGAGAAATAAAGCAAAATAAATAAAATGTTGGTAAATAAGTCAAGCTTAAATTAATGCAAATAAGTAAGCAAAATTGTAATTATTATTAACAAGGTGAGAAAAAAGGGTGTATGTGTGTATGATACAGAGTGAGAAAGTAGGATTGAAAAGAAAAGAAAAATAGAGAAAGCGACAGAATGTTGAATTCGATAGGTAATATATGAATATGAATGAATATATTTTGTACATAATTTCTTGTGAAGGTACATAAGGTCCCTTATTTGTAAATATAAAGCCTGTTCGAATTTTTATTAAAAAAAAATATAGCTTAGTGATAGTTCAAATCGTGCAACTTCACTGTCATTATTACAGTTATGTTAATTAATGCTACTATTTCTATATTATTATTATTACTATTATTGGTCGTAGAAGTTGTGTAATTAAAAGAGCTCATCAATATCTTCCTCGCTTAGCATTGTCATTATCGATACACAGTAAAGAAGTGCACGCGAATGGGACATACATTTTTCTCTTATTATTGTTTTTACATGAAGCTGATACTCTAGATTATTGTATACAAGTATGGATATACGTGGTCCTTGGTCTTCATTGAGGAAAAAGTTAAAAAGATAGGTTATCAGTCATTGTCACTCTTTATTCTCTCTAATGTAATTATAGCGTTCATTTCTGTTAACATTTTCATTGGGTTAAGGTTCATTCTCAACTGCAATGCATCACATTATGTATCTAATTCTGTATATTAGTGGCTAATTACATACGTCTTATTTTATTCTTTTTTACTTGGAATATACAGATGTTAATTTATACGATGTAAAGTTGATTTAATAAGACAAGTGTCCACTTGTAGAGAAACACCTTCATAATTGTTTCTATTGCTTCATACATTTTGTATTCGACATATATGTCTTTTATTCAAAAGGATGTATACAATAAATGATAATCATTCATAAGTTGTACTTTACAAGTGTATAATAATCTTCTGAAGTTTCTTCTTCTTCTTCTTCTATACTTATTAGCCATGTTACGAAGTTCCAAAACGATCACAGATGATTTGGTATATTATATTTAAAATTTTATTAAATACGGAGTAAAGTTTCGTTTATTCATTCAATAAATATCAAAATGTAAATTTAGATCTGAATTTGAATTTAAAGATAAAACTATGATTTCAATAATTATTCACCTCTAATAAATCGCATTTAGTCTTAAAAAATTTAAAAAGAATTAATAAATAAACATTCACAATATTTAATTTTATTAATGTTTTTATTGTACATTTTCTCTTGATTAAAAGCACATTCAGAACTGAGACGTATCTATTGTTAATTAATTCTCAATTCAATGACTTTGACTCGACCACTATACACAGTCTGAATCAAAGTCATTTTTATTTGCTTCAAAACTCTTTGTTTATTTCTCTTTTTCGTATTTTTACTAGTTAAGTCATTCATGTCTATCCCAATTTAAATTATTTAGTGTAGCAGAGTTGATTGTCATATAGGAGAAATCGTTTCAACAAATAATCCTGCCCGCTATGTATCTTTGTTTATTGTACATAATAGCATGCTTATATTCATTCGAAGGAGGTTAGCGGGCGACAAAAGTAGTGTATATAAAATGAAAAAAGCGCATTATAATAGTAAGGCGAGAAAAGAGTACATCTAATTTGGTCTATATACTCTACATTGTGATGGGATGAAGTGTAATGTAAAATCTAGATCGTAGGCGTATGCCTTAAGTCTAAGAGAGATAAAACGAATTTCACACTTTAATGAAGAGATATTAGAGAGAATGCGATCGAAAGGAAAAATATAATACGAAAGAAAAGATTGTAATTTTTGTTGTAAAATATTTCTGTCGGCACTAGGTAGGTAGGTTAGGCATTATTACGTTATAATTTTATTATTGAATATTACGTTTACATAACTGTATAGACTAAAAATAAAAAGAAATAAGCTTCGTGTGTACATAATGGTACTTTATGGCTAAGTGAATTTTAAGCTTTTGGTAACATTAAAGGGCTTTTGAAGTAGTTCTTCTAGAATCGTGTATATTTTAAATAATTATATTATAAATTATGAAAAAATAAAGAAAGAGAGAAAAATATTGCAATTGTTCAAAACCCACGCGCGCTTGGCTTTTCTGAATTGATAATGAATCAATTTTCTCTCTCTCTCTCTCTGTATGATATTCATGCTAAACGTAAATAATTGTACGCAAGCGAAAGCCTTGTTTTCTCATGGAGAACGCGAGAGAAGTTTTTGTAATAAAAGATTAAATACGAAGAAAATTCGCTATGTAAAAAGTGTAATCGTGATTCTAAAATAAAAAAATCTCTTTCTCTTATTTTACTCTAAAGATAACATGGTTGTCAAGTGCAAATTTTCTTCACGAGCCCCTTAATTTTATATAGACGAAGCTATACAAAATATTATATCGTATGCATATAAGGAAAATGAAAGAAATGAGGCATTTCGAAAGCAGCGGGAATGCGCCCTTCGAGGCTTTCGAAAGTCCGCTCCACACACATGAAACATTTGTATTTTTAGTATTCGATTATTGAAATAATATAAATACGAGTGAAGATTTAAGAAACAAAAAACCAATTGATAATAATCCAACGTGGATATGTAAACAAAAAGGTAAAATAATAGATAACATATTATTATATTTGTAGAAAAAGAAAATGAGAAATCGAGCACGTGAGAAAAGAAATTGTGCTATAATTATAAAGAAAAAATATTACAATTATATTATTATCTATTATTACACAAAGTGAATACACAACATAGTAATTTGCTAATTGTACCTTTTAATAATTACTGTAGACACATTGATGAAGAAGGTTTTTTTCTTGTTATTAATTATTAGTTTCCATAGACTTACCAGAAAATGAAAAAAGTGTTATAAAAAATTTACATTACTTGTTTTGCATTTTCACCCCCTCCAACACCTTTTATAAATCCAATATTTATTTTGAAGAATAATATTTTTTATTGCAAATCATGTATATATTATAATCATTACTATTCTTTATATATGATAAATTTATAAAAAAAATTGTAAATTGCCAGTTACTATAATGAATTTAGTTACTTTCATAATAGCAATTCAAATCCTAATAGTTATATTCCTGTTATATTTTATTTAAGTAATTTTAAATATTATTTTAATAGTAAGCTACGTCTGTGATAAAAATTTATATTTTGTAATTTTGTTGATTTTTAAAGTACTTGTTTAAATTTTTGAGTTATGCTGGAGAGCAGAGTTTTATATTTTTATATATAAACGTCGCTAATTAGAGCTTCTTAATATATCCTGATCAAATTTTTCTCTATATAGTTTTAACAATCTTTAATTATTTTTATATAATTTAATTACAAATATATACTATATAAAATTTTAAGACAAATACAATAGTATATTGCAGACCAAGGAAAGTAAAATAAGAATGGTCTTGCCTTGGGTTCGGACGACAATTTACATGTGATCTGAGGCATTCTTTTTTACTTCCCATAGCGTGTATACTATTTTTCTGCCTAGCGAAGCCGAAATTACTAGTGTCTCAAACCGGTCCCGGTCGGGAAATTGATACTTTCGGGCCGCTAGGTTGAAAATATTTTATCTTGCTATTTTAACATTTATTCTAAAATTAGCACCCTTTTACCTCGTAATATTACGCGATTATTTTTTTCATCAGTTTAGTAATTCAATCAGTAACACATTTATGTACATTTTATTTATGTATAAATAAATTAAATTGAAGAAAGTAATAAATGAAACCATGCAATAGTTTTATAATTTTTCACTCAAGTAATTAATTCAATCTTTCATTATTAAATCTATGCACTTTATGGTTAATCAATAATATTAATAATTATTTGAACCCTTTCAGATCTGAATTTATTTCCGAAGAGGAAACTTTCTCAAAATAATTCTGGGATGATTCACGGACAGTTTTAAGACGATATTTAATAATTTAGTAATAAAATTATTTTTTGTATTTTTTGGATTTTTAGACTGGTATTAGGTTTACAATAGTAAGTATATAGGTAACTCCATTATAAGATGTGTGATGGATCAGTTCGGTCTAATAGGGGAAGTAGAGATATCATAAACGGGTGTGTTTCACGTGAACCGTTTTTAAAACATTTCTGCAACGTGACCAAAGGAACTTTATAATTCATACACGTACAAGTAACATTTCACAAAGGTTTCTAAAATGTTCTTTCAGACACCAAAAGTGGATATTTCCAGGTTTCTAAAACTTTTCTTCCACGTTCTGGACTTTTCCAAAAAACGTTTTAGAAACGTTTTTCCAACTTTCCATGCTATGCGTGGGTCATCTCTGGCTATAAAATATTAATTTTATACATAATGTACAATTGAAAAAAAAACATTTATTTCAGAGCACCTTTTGTGACAATATTATCTCGGCCCGCGGTATATGGTAATTGGTCACATTATTGGGGATCCGATATATGGTCAGTACTTATTATTTGAAATTCTGACTTTTTAACTATAAAATAAAAAGTTATTTATCAATTTTATGGTATTCAATAATTAAATAAACCATAACAAACGGAACAGTAACACATTTCCGCATACCTATATCCCAAGTATAAAACAACGGCACTCGAGCGGAACCAAATTAATGTGTGATCATGATACACTAAACTCCAAATGACTTTTTCAATTAAAGTAATTATGAAAAATATTTGTGATTATAAAAATCGTATACACATATAATTAACTTAAAGTATAGGACAGTTTATCTTTCTTTTAGTAACAATTACAAATCAATAAAAATGCATTAAGTTATTTTTTGTGACTAGAGTAAACTTATTACAAGACGATTTCTTTTTTAATATTTTAAATAATCACGGTTCTTATATTCCCCACAGTGTCCACACTTCCCCTACCAATATACGTTTAAATTGTAACAATCTGAGTTTGTTTCAATATATTATACAAGCTATAAATAATCAAAATGATTTTTGTCCATCCCAATGGCAGAGAATGAAACAAAACCCCCCCTTACCCCCCGACCCAATGTTGTTCGCCTGTGGCGCCCGCCTGTATTACTAAAGAAATAATCATTAGAAAATATATTAAATTGTTTTATTTCTTAATTTACTTATTTAGTAGTAGTAACTGTTTTTAAATGAAAGTTGTATAAAGAAAAAAATCCCTAGATCTCTGGCGCAGGCGCATACATTCGCTTATGAATCTTAGTGCTCATACTTTGTTAACGAAATTATTTCTTTATTGCTAATAGTTATAATAAATACCAAAACCCAGTACATATATGTGAATCGCAAAATTTTTGCAAACGTTTCATCACATTTATGTATCTTTAAACCATCTTTAGCGTAAACGCAAGTCACTTTACTGCGAAATTGAATAGCTACAACCTTTCGATTTTTTTCTGAAAAAACGAAAAACTGCGCGGACAAACTAAATAGTTTTGCAAACGCTACTAATAAAACGCAGTTTTTCGGTATTTTTTTCATCGCGATTAATTATTGTTGGCCGTTGAGTTCCTGTAGCCGGAGGAATCAGCTTCGGTTTGGAGCAAGAAAATGGACGATTTCGCGGTCATGGAAATATTGCCGGCTCGTAGTTGTTTGTTTACCTTTAATCGAAGGTATTTGTTTTGATTTTTTCTAAATGTGATAATAAAGAAAATGGTATCGACCCGAGGCCCCAAATTTAAATTTTCGGACGGCGAGAAAGTTTTATGTTATGAGCCAGATCCAACGAAAGCCAAAGTACTGTACGACTCGAAGGTAACCTCATTGTATTATTATTGTATTTTGATGTATTTAAGCTGATTTTTTAATATAATGAATGAAGAGCAGTTATCAGCAATACGATGAATATTCGCTCATCGATTTAGTTTGTGTACTTGAAATAAGTAAATTAAAGGTTATTTTGGTAAATATTGAACTATTGAAATATTAATAGTTGAAAAATCTATCCAGATATGTCAAATGAATTATTTTGCATTTGTAGGTACTTGATGTGATTGTCAATAAAGATCAAAGAGGAAGAAAGGCTGTGGAATATTTAATTCATTTTCAGGTTAACTATTGTATTATGATGAATATTACAGTTACTTTCAATCATTTTCATTTAATATTTTTCTGAATTTAGGGGTGGAATTCATCATGGGATCGTTGCGTTACAGAAGAATATGTACTGAAGGACACAGAAGAAAATCGTCAATTACAAAGAGATCTTGCACAAAAGGCTCAGTTACAATTGTACGATACTTCTGCTATTCTCATTAATTTAAAATATGATAGTCTTAATTAAAAGTCTTATATTTGGCATTTTAGAGGAGCATACTTGTATAGGAGAGAACGCAAAAAGAGAAGTCACAAATTTTCAGAACGTTCTGTAGAATCAGGTACGGAGGCGAAACGACGTGCTCGAAGCAGTGGCAGTCGTGCTACATCTGCAACCACAGGATCATCAGAAGATGGTAGCTCTGGACAACACGAAGATTATGATACTGAGGTTTGTTATTTATTTAATTTTTCATAAAATAATTGTAGTCACATTTATTTAATATGTCATTTCTAAAATATAAAGAGTTAAATCAGATTGTTTATTTTCATTCCACTTTTCAATTCATTCTTTGAAACAGTAGTAAATAAAATTATAATTTTTTTTATACACAGCTTCTAATAGTGATTTTTAGCATACTCGGTGTGTAAAACTCGATTTTACTTACTAATCTCAATGTATTTAATAGTTTGAGAAATTGGTAACTACAATTTAGGCTCTTCTATATTATTTTCAATTTCAGGATATTGTAACTGAAGAGGACACTGAAAGCAGTTCAGATTACGAAGAGGAAACGTCTGGGGATGAAGATAGTGGTGGTGGTAGTCAATCTGGTGCTAGTATGAGGCCTGGACTAGATCTTGAAATAGGCGCTACTTTAAAACGAGTTTTAGAGCAAGATCACCAGCTCATAGTTAATAAAAATAAGGTATGACAAATATCTATATAATTGCTACATTGATTACAAATATTTAAAACTATGATGTAATACTAATTTGTTTAATTTTTTGTTTTATACTATGTTGCGTTATATTGTAGCTTGCAGTGTTACCTGCACAACCAACAGTGACAAGTATTTTAGAATCTTGGGTACAACACTTCACAACAACACAGCTAACAAACATTCCTGAAAAACCACAAAGAAACAAAGTACAAAACAGTTTAGAAAAGACAGTCAGTGATATAAACATTTGTAGAGAAATTGCAGATGGTTTGAGAATATATTTTGATTTTACTTTGAGTGATCTTCTTTTATATAAGCAAGAAAAAGAACAGTATTCTACCATGAAGTTAATACCTGTAGTAACAAGTACCGAAGAACCATCCATTATCAAAGAAGAAATTGTAGAGTAAGTTTACATAAGTAAATAGAAAAATATAACGTAAATTATACATAAATTTAAATTATAGGTACAATTATTTTTATAACTTCTTTCAAAACTATTAGAATAATTTTATTTAATTTGAAAATTTATATTGGTATTAATTGTATCAAATAAATGTTGACAACACAGTTTTGAATTTTCCAATTGAAAATGTAATTTAAAATAATATCGAAGTTTTCTTCTATAATGTCACTGTTGTTACATCATACAATGTTTTTTTTCTTTAGATCCGATTTAGTCATTAAAGAAGAGATCGACGACCCGGAGTTCGCCCACCTGCCTCCATTTCGAGAACAGGATGCTGAACAAGAAAAAACATCTACGCCTACTATTACAAGTACAAGGCGTAAGTTACGATCCTGTCGTTTAAGTTCTGTAGAAGAGCCTAAACCGCCAAGGCCTGTTGAGGAAATAAAACAAGAAACTGGTAATTTATCAAGGTAATTTATGGGCATACAGCTTATTGTTTTTACGATTACTTTTTCAATTTCACATTACTTATAACAGTATAAACAGTATGGCAAGTACAAGTTCAAGATGTTCGAGTCCACGAGGCGTCACTCTGAGGATGACTGTACCTGTCATAAATTCAGCACAAATAACTTCTCTTCTTGAAGACGCAAATAAATGGCGACTGATGCCGGAAATCTCAAAAAAAGAATTGGCTCCAGAACCGTCATCTATTTATGGTGCCGTACATTTAGTGCGCTTATTTGGTAAACTTTTATTTTTTAGCTCTTATTAATTTTTCTAAAAATGTGTTGAGAATAATATATTTATACTTTTTTATAGTAAAATTGCCTGATCTCCTTCAAAATACAGATATCTCTGATAAGAAGTTAAAGATTATATTAAAATATTTAGATATGTTTTTAAGGTAAGATTAATATGAACTTCAAATAATGATTCATAAATTATTTGACTTTACTTCTTGTTATCTCACATAGATTATTTCAGAATGCAATATTTTTAAATATATTAAATTTTTTTCAGTTATTTGGAAATGCATAGAGAATGGTTTGGAGAACAATTCTACATGCAAAGTTCGTCTGATGAATCTACAAATGCTCTGAATCCTTGACAGAACTTTCATGTATAAATAATAATTATTTTTATATGATTTATTATAATGTAATATTTTTATGCGATGAATTAGATTTATAGTAATGAATTGTCTCTGTAATTATAATTGCGAATAATTATGACAAATCATGTCCCTAGAAGATTTTAATTTTAGAAAAAGAGAAAGTATTGGGGTTTTTTTTTATTTTCAGTCTACATGATTTTACAGTTACATAGAATGTAAGACTATTTGTGAAAAAATACAATCATACGCTATGTACAAACAGCAGCGATAAATTATCACTTAATTAAAACTATTATATAAAAGATGAATTATGATTGTAAATAATACAAAATCTTAGTGCATTATCATTAACCTGCATTATCCAATAGTGAAGAAATAAAAATTGTTTAATATATTAATAGTATAGTTGCAGAAAGCAGGTTTTTTTTTATAAATATATACCATTAAAATAAGGCTAAAAACCAACATTACAGTGGTTCAGTTTTTTTAGCTAATTTTTAATTTATGAAATTTATTTGCGCACACGCAATAATCTTAAAATTACCAATAGATAAGATGCTAGTGTTGTTCAAATAATTCTATCAATTTAAAAATTCAATAAATAATCGAAAAATTGACACTATTTGTAATTGGACTCTGGTATCTTTTTAAAAATGCTGTGAATGCATTGATTATGTTATTAATAACTAACACTCTTTTCAGCAGAGTGGATATAAAATTTTAAAACATAATTTTATGTCTTCAGATGTTACATCCCGAAGAAATGTCAATATAAACCGTTTTATATAAAAATATTTACATGATTTGTAGAAAAATTATTAGATTCTACATTCAACATCTGTTGAGGAAGATATTAGCTTTAGTACAGATTTATCTACTTAAAATATAAAGTGTATAATTATTTGAATTACATAACTTAGAAATATAAAAAGGTATCTTTTGTACATATAAAAATATTTTTTTTGTTTTAAAAAATACATAAATATATTTTTAAACGAGGGATTTTCATAACAAAGTATGTGCTTTTAATATAGTATAATTAATATGCTTTAGTTAATTGACATTTAGTATTTTGCGGCAAATCTAAATTTTAGTAAAGGTAACAAATTATTACTTGTACCAAGTATTCCTGCCACTGCATTCATAGGTAACTGTAAAACTTGGAACTTTTTTGAAATTTTCATAACTGCAGTTTCAATTGTTATTCAGACTCTAAAGGCAAATTGGAATTATTATTTCGGAAGCCTTTAAACTAGTAACAAAAAAAAAATTAAATGATAATGTCGTTTTTCCAGTTCATCCAAACTAGTAATTCCTTTCTAATATTTTATCTTAAACAGACTTTTTTAATTATTTGAAGTAGAACTGAAAATACTAAAATTATCTTTAAACTTTTAAATGTACTTTTCAGTTTACTTCAGATAATTAAACTGTAAATAACTTGGAAATAAAATTTAATGTTTGAATTTTATAATTGGAATTCTGCAGTTCGTTGGAGCTGCTATCGGTGATAACACTAGTGAAAAGATATTTTTAAATTATGAAACATAGTGTGATAACCAAAAATATAGTTGGTTATCAACATTTTGATGTAGAAATGTAGGTATAGAAATATGTTGCAAGTTTTTTCTTAAAAAATCAAATTAAAATTACCAGTACAATACCTATTTGCTAAATCCGTACAACAAGATACTTTGATATAGCTAGATATTAAGTATTAGGTAAACATTTTTCCTCAGTCAAGTATCGGTCAATTAAACGTGTAGGTATCGTTCAAATATGCAGAGTAAATTATAAAAGAAAGGCTGCGTTCTTCTAATTTCTCTTGCTGGAATTAATGAGGTATTTACAGCAGTGCGTAAGCAGGTGTTTTTCGCCCGAAGCGTCATGATGCGTCGGTGTGGTTGACTCGCGCGTGTAAATATCGAGGCCGTACTGGCCCTCCTCTGGGAAGTTTATCGTGAAGGTGACTACGTCGTCGTCCGTAACCGTGTGGCTCACATATTTGGACAAGCGTTTTTCCTCGATTCCATTCTTGTGTAGCGTCGCCATGAAGTCAGTCAGAGCTCGCGACATTCGGAACTGGATTTCGAGCTCGCGCCCTGCAAAGACCAAGGCCTCCTACGACAAGTCAAGTCACATTTCTTTTAGAACGAGACTAGTATTACCTAATTTAATTAAATTTGATACTTTGACTTGATTATCCAACTGATGATGCAGGCCAAGGATCAAGCGATAAAATTAAAACTTGTAAGCTCGCAGCTTAACGAACTTTTATAATAGGTGCAACAATTGTCAATAACAACAATTGGAATAATGAAGGATTCAAGCTAGGGATTCTACAATCAGGTATAAAATGCACGAATAAGAGGATATACTCGCACTCACCTGATGCGTAATCGGTACAAGTCCAAAGAGTCTGGTAGCCTTAGTTGGTCCCCATTCGCCGCTCGCGCAATCGGGCAGAGGTACCATGACCGTTTGCAGCTCCTCGCATGAGATCTTGAATTTGCAGACGCTTTTGAACTTCATCGGTTCGCCCGTCAGATATTCCTTCGGAGTGACTGCATTAGCGAATACGTCCAGTAGGAAGGCACCGGAGCACGGGGCGTGAACTCGGAAGGCCACCAAATTCCCGACGACCGACTGCAACGAAAAATTATCATTCTAAATATTTTTATTCTCACTAAGTTTTAACCTTTCCTATTTATCATTTGTACACTTAGAGCAGCTAGTTCTTTGTTTGTTATTATTATTCGATTTTTTTTTCTTGTGAAAATTCTAGACTTTGACAAGTTATGTTTTTGTCAAGTGCAATTTATAATGAAAATAAATCAAATTCTCGTGATTAAGTTAATTTATCAATTATTATCATTATATTATCATTATTTTAGTATAGGGAATGATTAAAAGAAGCTCTAAGTAATCGCAAAAATCGAGTCTGCACGTGAGTAAAGGTTAAAAATTTCGCTCCAAAAGCCATGATTCGAAGGCAAATGTAACTCACTTGCATAACGAATCTTTTTAAGGAGACGCCGTCGTAATTGTCGCCGTCGCTGTCGTAAAATTTGAGATTATAATGGAAGATGAGGGAAGATTGCATGTTGGCTGGCATCGCTATCCTCACCGTCGCGGCTCCAGTTGCATCAGTATACATGACGGCATTGGTATTCGTGTCAGGGAAGTATAAACCATACCTATAAGAATTTTGTTTATTTAACAGAAGAGAAAATCACGCGAGTATCGCGACTCGTTGAATTAGAATCGGACAGAATTAATATAGTGTACGCGCGCATTGTAAAGTAGCTTGTACATGTAACTAATAAGTACCTGAAGAACAAGGAGCGAACAAAGGGCAATTCCTCAAAGTCTTTGAGCGAGATCGGCTGCTTGAGGAGCTGCCACTCCTCTTGCAGTGGGAAGAACTCGTATATGAATTCCCGTGGATCCGTTAGGAAGTAGTGATCGTCGTATTCGTATCTGAAAAGGAAGACATGCATACCTAAGTACCTATATAATATTATGATGAATAATTTCTCTTTTGTACAATTATTGCAACTTTTTCTACGTCGATTTGACAATTTGAATTAATGGTATGTACCTGTATACTATACTGCATCAGATATAATCGATCGATGCATCCGATCTTTATTTACAAGCAAAATGATTTTTTCTAATTTTGGCGCATTATGTAAAGCAGCTTTGATGCGTGGACTGATAATTTAGAGCTCGTTTTGATTTAGAGCGCAATATTTTGTATATATAAGGTATAGTAATTTATGCGCGATTTATGCATAATGTATTATATTCCGATCTCCTTTCCAGTTTGTTAAATAAGTCGTAAACAAGGTGTATCACGAGCGGCTTCTTCTTTCCCCGCGACTCATGGGAGACTTACGTAGGTAGAGCTGCGCTGCGACAGAGCCGGAGCGAGTGAACACGAAGAGGCGCGCCGACACCGTGCAAACTTACCGCGATCGTTCATTGAAATTGCACGACCAATAGGTACTACTCATTACGATGGTGTGTACATGTACATGAATCATGTATTAAGCTTGACTCGAATAAATATATCGAATTTCTTATTTTAATCTGGCTAATAATCTCAACTGTCTCTGTAAGTTTTCTCTCCTTGATCAGCTATATCGTATAGGCCGTCCACCTCTAGCACAATCTATAGCCTTTACGTCCAGCAGCCGCGCGATTTATTTTAAATGGTCAGTAATCATTACATAAATAGCGTTGTAATTATAAATAATAAACTCGACCTATATTAGGTTGTAGAAGGAACTGAAAATTTAGCCTGCAGTTTAACAATTAGCATTAATTCCGGAGGTCCCGCGGCTAAGTGCCCGAGTCTCGAGTGTCGACCGATACAAGCACATCTGTAAAATATCGCATGTTCTTTGTTTACAAACTCACCGACATTGCTCTCCGTCGCCAATTAACATCGATTGCAGGGAGCGTAATATGATAAATAGAGCGACTTTAAATAATATATGATATATATATATATTAGTAACCTATATAGATAATAGCTGCAGGCATTGGTCGAGCTTGCAGATATTATTGTAATAGTAGTGGCGTTAGGTGCAGATATTACTGTATAGCCGGGCCTGCGGCGGTAGGTATAGGCTGACACCTAACATGGTATCGGTAGCGGTGGCTCACCTGAGACTATCGCTCTTGTCCTTGGGCTGTCCGGGATGAGGCACCTCCTTGGCGTTGACGAGATGCCGGGCGCCCCAATTGCACTGCACGAATCTCCAGGAGCCCGCGACGTAGACGGCGTTCCAGCTGTTGCGGAAGCGGTTGTCCTCGAACCTGACCCCCGGCTGGTATCCGGCCGACTTGCTGTAGCCCTTGATGACGACGCAGTGGAGGCCGGCGTAGCTGCAGAGCCGCTTGAACAGCACGTGATAGGATTCGGTGCCGTGTTTGATGCCCCTCAATAGGCCCATGGGCGTGTCGCCGCGCAGGTTCTCGTCGAACTGCATCGTGTTGAGATTCTTCACCGTGATCCAGCGAAAGATGGTGCGCGCCTTCTCTATGTCCGAGCCGCACTTGCTCACCAATTGGCGCACCAGGTCCGTGAAGGTCTTTTGGTCCTCTTGCGCTACCTGCGCTCAACCAATAATGTGCGGTGCACCAGTCGATCTTTTTAGTATACATATATATATATATATATATATACAAGAGGTCAGGCCGCTTGTTATGCGCGACTTACGGAGATGGCGATCTGGTCGATGTCGGCGAACTCGAGGGGGTCGTTGTAGAGGTGGTACTTGGCGAGGGCGGGCGGCTGAGGTGGAGGCGCCCTCGAGGGGTAGGGACTCGGGGGCGCGCCCTGAATGTACTCTATGCCCTCGTCCAGGTAGAGGCTCTCCTGCTGCATGTACTCGCTGCGCGCCTCGTTTATCAGCTCGAGCATCTCCGAGCTCTGCTTCTCCACCAGTGCCGCCGTCGCTGCCCTGAAGCATTATTTAACGCTTTATTATTATTACTAATCTGTGATAAAATGCGCAGATTTTATCATGCGGCGCGCGATTATTTTTTTATTTCTTTTAGGTATATATTCGTTAGGTCGCCGACGCGCATAGGTATAATATGTATACATTATAAGTCGATCGCTACCAGTATTATATGTAATATAACAAGAATTATACATTATTATACAATATATTTATAATTATATAGAATATAGTGAGTGTATAATATATATATATATATATAATGGTTTACCGTTCGTGCTCGAGCATCTTGCGGGTGAGGCTCTCCTTCTTCTTGTCCCTGCGCAGGGTCATGTTCTTCTCGAGATCCTCCTTCTCCTGCTGGAACTGCTGGGCCCGACCCTTGCTGCCTCTCTCGCGCTCCCACTTCTCCGACAATTGCTCCAGCTCCTTTTCCCACTCGTCCTGCAAGACCAACAGACCTCACCTGCATTTCCCCTATTGTTTATTCCTCGTGCAGCCGCGTTATTCGACCATCATATGCATATAAATACAAACGTACGTACATACATACGTATACGTATATGTATATGTATATGTATAGGAATCGCGAGAGCTGGGGAGGAAAAATGCGTATGTGCAGTAATTACCCGGAACTCCTCGCGTATTCGGCGATCTTCCTCCTCGCGGTGATGAGCGAATTTCCGGTAAAGGTCGTCCTCCTCCTTGCGGTGCTTCATCTCGAGCCGCGTCTGCTCGTCCCTGTCCTGAAATCAAGATAAGCCAAAGTGAGCCATGAGCCTTTGTTACTGTAGTCTTGTGCGATGACATTTGTCCATCGTTTATTGTGGATTCTTAATTCTCTTTATATATATTTCCTATATTAGGGACTTTGCCCTTTGCAATCGAATTGTCTTAGATTATATTTATCATATTTAGAAGACAAAATGCAGAACTAGATAAAAAGTGTACCTAATCGTCAAGGTTAAAGTACAGATTAAATTTCGAAAATACTCTTTACTCCGCGGGTAAAAAGTGTCACTTCGCGCAGTGTTTGGAAATTGAAAGCCAAGAGATCAGAAGTTTCACAAAATTTTCATATATATATTAAAATTATACTTTCTCGCGCAGGTCTAGTGAATTGACATTTTATTCATTCAAAAAGTCTGCAATTTATTACTTTATAAGCCTAATAATAACTATACAGGCCCTAAAACAAAAAAAAAAGTACCCTGAACTGGAGTTGAGACCACCTTATTCCTACGTATTTTGGCCCTCTAAACTAAAGAGATAACAAAAAAAAAACGAATTTCGAGATATCTTAAATTACGAAATTAAATTTTTTTTATTATTTTAGCAAGTGGTATTACGAAGTACTCAAAGCATCCTTCAAAATTCATTTTTAATCACCTCCGTACGATTTTTCGTCTCCGAGAATTTTTTGTTCGTGGGCCTGGGTTATACATAAGTATTTTAGATAATTATTAAGGTAGCAATGAGTCATTCATAAAACTGCAGTATTTATTTATTACATTGAGTATGCGCGCATTTTGTCACTTAATTAATTTGATATTCTATATATTGTCGTTATAATACCTATTTATTTCACAAAGAAATTTGTGAATTTTTTTTTTAATTTTTAATTTCCAAAAAAACTCAATTGCAAATGCATGAAAATTTAGAATTAGCGATAAGCCTGAATAAAAGATACATCGTTCAGAGTGAAATGAGCCTGCATCTGTCGTTCCCGTAAAAAAGATGACTCGCTCGTATAGGCGGCGAGTAGCCCGCGCGAATCGCAGCGGGTCTGTAAAAAGAGAAGAAGAGAGCTATGGTATAGCCTAACAGAGTTATTATTCTCGTCTAGTTCCAGGAAAGTCTTGGAAATGCATATACACTGCACTGCACGAGGCGACCTCGGCTGCAGGACAGCGGCAAGAAAACTCGGGCGCAAGCCGCTTTGTATATACATATACCTATAATAGGTTATATACCTCTCGTCGAAATCGCGCGCATAAAACGCACCGCGAGCACTCCTGAATCGTCCGTACTTATAGAGCGATTAGGCGTGCATGCATCTGGTATGCGCGAAATATATATGTATAATCCAACCCATTAAGAAAACCTCGCTTCTATTTATATCCCTGCAGAGGAATATGCGATTTTGTTCATTCCCCACCATCTTATTATCGTTCTAAATCCTGGGCGTACAATTCAAGTGAAATTACTTTGAGGTGCAGCATATTAGAATTGCAGTTCTCTGATCGTTAACCTTTCTCTAATATACCGCGAGTATTAGCCCAGGTGTTTAATTCCATTATAAGAATACGTATATATTTGATCGATAAATAACATTAAGACTATAATGCAGAACAAAGTGATTGAAGTCTCGTTCGATATTATATATATACACATAGAGAAAATGTTCCACTCTCTCCCTCCCGACCAAGAGAAGCCCATGAGATATAATATGTTTCTGCACGCGCACTGTATGGGCACCGCCACTCTCTCTCACTCCCACACCCATCCAACGTTTTTCCGAAGAAAAGGAGAAAGAGCTGACTAAGGGAGGGAGAGCGAGAGAATGACGTTCTAATTAGAGCCGGCGCGTGCAGTACCGCAAAGCGGAAGCGATTCCGCGGCCGAGCGCGGAAATACGAACGCGCGGCTTTCCCTGCACGTATATATGCAACTGCACGCGGAGAGAACGCCGAGAGAGAGAAGAGGCGCGGGAGATGCGCGCGTCATTCGATTATTATCTCTGTCGCGTTAGCGCCAACTATTTCCTCGCTCGTCGCTTGATTCATCACACGGTATCTGCCGCTTCGAGTTTTCAATTGTGCACTACACTTATATTTTATGTACCTCGTGTTGATTCGGAAATTTAAATTAGTAGATCGATAGGTATTATATTGTAAACTAATTCCCTGCGCTGCACGATATCTCTAGCGATCACTCGATGTTTTTACACCTGCAGTCGAGACTTTGACTGGATTATGAAAATTTCTAATCGCCTCCGCGAATTGTACTTTTAAATGGACGATGTATGCGTACAACTGCAGCAACCGCGCATCGCTGCAACGGTGTGCGAATTAAATGCTTCTCGGTTGCTATATGATCTGAATTACTTCATATGTCTACTTAACAGGTTTAAACGAGGTTACAGCTACATAAAGCACTTTTCTTTTTCTATTCGCGCGCTAGCTTTGTGTCTTTTTGCTGACAGTAAATGGGGTTGTAGACAATTGATGTAATATCATGCATTCTCAAGGCGAGCGTATAGATTTTCAAAAAAACTGCGGCCTTCTCGAATCTTCACGACCTTTAATTGGACTCTTTGTTCTTCATCTCAGCTCATGAGCGAACTTAGTTTTATTTCCCCATAGGGAACCTAAATGAATCGCGTTCGAATTAAAAACAAAAAAGTACGGGATCTCGGCATAAAGTAACTTAAGTACATAAAAGAATGTAAAGGCTTAATTGTTGTATACGCTTGAAAAATTTGTACCGTAGCTTCTTTTAAGATTACTTGGAAGTGTTATAATAATATTATACGTTAAATAATACGTTCGGTATAAATTCATTAAATCATTTAAATGATGAAAAGCCCATAGCTTAATAATAATAATTATCGATTTGTAAAAATAAATACCGAAAAAATTCGTGAGCAAACTGCTGAATGATGTATGCACAATCAATCCTATAATGCAAGAATTTACATGACGGAAGCACACCGTCAAATATTAGGTTGCTGATTTTCAAGTGCCTTACATGTATGCTCAAATACAGTAGGCTCTTGGCAGGCAATAACGAACGGAAGAAATTAGACAAGCCGTATAGACATATAGGAAGCAGTAGCGCACGCAGTGAAATATATAAGGCGCAAAGTAGAGAGGCGCGAGTTATGCAGGTGATGTAGCCGCTCCATATATCCTGCACGCACTCGCGTTTTCGCGATTTCGCGGTAACAGTAAATCACCGTGAGGCGCTGAGCTGCTCGAGGCCTCGATTTTACCGCTGCAAAAAGGCGGCGGTGGCGGCAGCGGCTGCGGAGGCGTTACATTATAGGAAGAAAAATGACCATATCGAGGCGCCTCATCGTGAGAGTTTCCCTGGTGCGCTACACGCGCCGACTCATGCAAAGTGATCTCGTTCGGTATTTCGAGCGCCCCCGCGGAGCTTAATTGATCCCGTACAGATTCAGCACCTGTTGCTCTTTCATCTGTGCAAGTTTCTGTTGCAGTACGTGTGAACTTGCGACGTGATTTTTAAACTTGAAAGCCATGAGAAAATGCGTGGGGAGACGGTAAAACTACAACCGCGGTGCAGGAGTATATATATATATATAGCCACTTTCGCAGTAAAGAATTTTCTTCTCTTATTGAGTTTGATCAATGTTGAGATCGAAACTGCTGCAACATTTCTTAATTCAAAGCCTATACATTGCTCCTATTGTTGCAGAATGGATTTGCTAAAGAATAACATTTGAGGGATTATTCTTTCTGAAATACTGGGTTGATAAAGCAGCTGGTGATAAAGGAATTTAATTCACTCCGAAACAGCTTAGATTTTTGTGATTGCTTAATTCCTCTTGAATCAATAGACTGCGAATCCAGCATAATTGAAGGGAAACCTTGCTGTCGTTTCACTCTACCTATATTTTATATATATATATATATACACAAAAATTATTCAGCATAGATTTTTGAACGGTCTCATTCGGTTCGCATTATTTCTCTCTCTCTCTCTTTATATATACCTATTATTTTCTTTTTAGATAAATGCTAATTTTTTCTTTTAAGTAGGTACAACGCATTCGAAGCAGCTCTAAAAAAACCTATTCTCTGTCTTAATTAATGGAACAGAAATAAATCACTCGTGCGGTCTTGGCTAGACATAAAGAAATAATAACACGGTATGTCCGGGCAAAAGGAAATAAATTATAGGATGGCCAGAAATTATAAAAATAATTGTAATATGCTAATGGCATTGTTATCTTGCCTTATACTGTGACTCTACATATTATGCAAATTTCTTAATGAGAATGCGCACTTTATTTCTCTATAAACTCGCCTCTCGCTCAAAAGTATTATATACCTAACGCAACAGCAGCGCGTTTTCGTCTTCCCTCGCGCTGAGCGAAGCTCTTTTTATTACACGAATTATGCGCGCGCTCGTTCCTAATTAAATGCAAAAAATTAAGCTAAAAATGCATTGGCACTTTAACTTTCTCGCAGGGACGATTCCAGTTATTATTTTGAATACAGTGAAAGCTCCTCATTTCAAAATGTATTTAATATAATATATAACATAATACATACGGCCAAGTCCTCTCGTCATAATTACTACAGCTTAATTTAATGATAAAGTATGGCTCTTGCAAAGCTGCACTACATTTTTAATTTTTAAGTGGTATCGTATTATATTTAGATTATAATTAAAAATGGAAGAATAAGATGTGTGCATTACAATGAAAAGGCAATGAGCTAAAGTTGATATATAAACTGACAGCTGCTGCAGTATTAGCTGCATTAGATAACTTTATTTTCCATCGGAGTATAATAAGCATCGTGATTCCGCATAAACAATCCCCATAGTTCACACGTCGAGCGAATGCTCGCGCGGCTCATCGACATGTATATCCGTTTAATTGACTTCGTCATAAATCTCTAAAAAGCGGGTATAGAGGGGAAAAGAATAAAATGCGGAAAAAAGAGGGAAAGACGGGATGAGCTGCGCAGGAAAAATTCTCTAATTAAAGGTTTTTAATCGTGCAGAGAGACGATCGCGGCCGCGGCGATCAGCCGAGCGCATCGATGTCTCTCTCTCTCTCTCTCTCTCTCTCTTCCTCTTTCTCTCTCATTATTATACCGGGAGCTTAGGTCGTTGGGGATATTTTATGTAGGTCATTAACGTGCAAACGACCGGGGCATTATTGTGCGAGGCGAGAGTCGCGTGGAGCGTCATACGAGCGCTGATGAATTTTACATTTAGCCTTGTTGTACCTTTTGCGAGTGTATTTCTATTTTTAAAATTTTCGCAATTGATTTCCTCTTAGTGTGCAGCAAAATGCCTTGTTGAGATTAGGAAGAAATTAGTTATAGGCTGCAGTTTTTCGATGCAATTGAGGCTCAGAAATGCTCATTAATACCGATTTAAGTAGACAAATATACAGATGAAATTGAAAGAAATAATCCATATTATACAAACTCGGATGCGAATGTTTGAACGTTAGTCAGCCCACGCTTTAGTAAATTTTAGTTACTGCCGAGTATATAGAAAAACAAAGATAAGAGTAAAGTTGATAGTATCTACAGAAATGTTCTGCGACGGAAATGTTAACGAATTAGTCAGGTCTTATATAAGAAATGCTATATATAAAGCATATTAGATATTATATAGTTTTTTTCGAACTGATATAATATTTTAACTTTATGTAACAACGTACGCTTAAAATTGTACGAGAATTGCGGAAATTACGAATCAACTTGGTTTGGTATCGTTAATTTGAGAAAAACACTATTATGCAGCATTTAATAATTTAAGAAACACGATCTTTTAACGTAAGCATGTAAGAAGACAAAACAAGTATTTATATCCATAACCTTATTATAATGTGCATACTTATAAATCTATAAAAATAGCAACAGCTAATTTAGTGGAGAAAATACTTTCGCAGTGAGATAAAAAGCCATTTTTATTAATTCAATTTCCATAAATAACGACAGAGGATGATTTCATTATTGTAAGATTAAGTAGACAATTTAATGATTGTATACTTTCCACATTCATACTGTAACCACTTAAGGCTTTAAGTAGTTGCTTATAATGTACTTATATTGTTGAAAATCTTTTATATCCGGATTTACGTATAAAAAATGACACTGACTGAACAAAAATCGAAAATATTGCTATTCTGAATTACAGATAAATTATTTTATTCTTGACCCCCCCCCCCCTTCGTAATAGCAACTATATTTCCCTCATTACAGGGAAGAAAATAAGTTATTATTCCCTAGAGAAGGAGAGAAATCTTTATTCCCTGTGTAGACTCAATTATTTTTGCCAGCGGGGAATAAAACTTTCTTTATTCCCCGTAGACTCACTTTTTCTTTCCCGCATAACTTATTTTGGTTTTTTGAACTTCTGGTTTCATTCGCAATCTATAATAAATAATTTTTTGTAACTAAATAATATTGTCGAAGTAGTATTTCCTTTTGTAAGGGGTATTAATATGTAGAGCATTCTTTTCGTTTCGCTCGGACTGTAAACTTTTCCCTCGAGGACTAATATTGCATTTTCCTCCCTGACATAATGTACTATTCTTAAGTGGTTGATAAAAATATAGTTTTAATTTATTCGTGTAAAATATAAATTACCATTTTTATTGCGGACTAACATTGTGAAAGTAATTAAATTTCAATGAACTTGTAAATAGTCCGATAACTTAGGTTAACACCCTATACGTAAACTGGCTATTGAGGAAAGTACATTCTTGCTTAATGCGATAGCTTATCTTGTTTTTCAGACGTGTAATTTAAAATATGCCCTTAAAAACATTTTGTCAAAATACCTACACTGGTGTAAACAAAGTAATAAAGTGATTAACGGCTTCATAAATTTGTCCGTAAATCCTTTCAGATTTAGAATTTTATCTGTGAAATTTTTCTATACCGAAGAAAATATTGGCTGGTAAATATAGCAATCCGATCGTCTAATACCATAACTTTCTAAATGAAATAGCACTCGCGTCAACTATCGATGTTCACATTGACAGGCAATATTCCGCTTTCCCTGTAATTAGCGTTGCCAAAAATTTGCATATTAACGATCAAGTCTAGATATTCGTTATAATTACTCATCACTGCTGCTGTCAATCTACATTTGTTAAATGGAAAATTGGTATATCTTTGAAATAAAAAGCGGAGCCAATTTTGCTGTTTGAATCAAAAACCTGTCAACGGGAACAATGACTCGAGTTAAGCCTTTATCTGCAGTTACGTCAAACAAATACATGCTTTTTGCCTTCGTTCTGTATAATTCAGTTTTTTGTTTTTCTTTTTAAGTTTCTGAAAAAGCTTAAAGGATGGAAAAGCTGATATTTTATATCGCCATAATGTATACCATGTTCAAAATGATAAAAAAATGTCAGTATTCTTCCGCTGCAGCTGTGGTTAAAAATTTTAGTGTATATTAAGTAAGTGAATATGAGACAAAATTTTCGTCAGGCAGATTTAATTGGTCTAAGTAAACTGGTTTTAAAAAAAGTAAAGCGTGCAGCATCGAAATTCTTTTGCTCCGTTATCAAGATAATTAGGTATCTCTTCGCAGAGTAATAAATTTAATAAATTTTGGAATGTTCAGAGTACTGCACTGCTGCATAATATTTGAACAATTTTATTTGGTTTTAAAATGCATTCTAGCCGAAGACACTGAACCGTAGCTCAAAAAAGCTCCACTTGTGTTTCCGTCACTTTTTCTCTATAGAGTAAAACTGCTGCCGCGTATTTATTTGTGCTAAAAGAAACTACCTTGCCTCCCAACAAACATATTAAACAAAACAATACTACACCGCATCAGACTCGAAAAACCGAAAACACATCTACGCTAAAGTCATTCTCCTCTCTCTCTCTCTCTCTCTCTCTCTCTCTGTCTCTCCGTCGGTCTTTCTTTCCTCTCTTTTTTTCCCCGAGTGCAGAATAAGAATTGGGGCATGACGAGCGGCGAAGCGCCGCGCGCCAGCAGCAGCAACAGCAACAGCAACGAGTGAACGCACGCGCCGAGGATTTTCTTCTTCGACCTAATAATATGGCGAGAATATGTATATACTCGCATGTGTATAAGCGAGGAGGCTCGCAAGTCATCATCCGCGCGGTGCGTATACGGGGCACACACATACACGCGCACGCGAGCGAGAGAAAAAAAAGGAATATTTTAGCGAGTCATTGTGCGCGTTCGTGTGTATGCGATAGGAAATTTATTGTTCGAAGGTGGTTGTGTCAGTTGTGTGCGAGTGTGTGGAAGGAGGCGAATGCGTAATTTAGTTTATGGGGCAATTTGGACTTGAATTTATATATTACCTTATAGCGCGTCACTTATTTGTCATAGCACGTGTTAGACGATGTAATAATGAGGGCTCGCGGTCGAGTTTAATTGCGTTGCGTTTAATCGTTTCTTTTTTGTTTGGCGGGTCGAGCTTGCGGGAGCTCAGATTAGGTATAAGGAGATTCGTTTATACGATGAGATGAGAAGCTACTAATTATGATAGTGACATGGACGAGAATATACTTATAATGTTTATAGAGAAAATTGTCGTTTATGTATAATAGGACGTAACTATATATATTGTAAATTATAGGTACAGTATTTAAACATTCACACCTGCAACCAAAGCTGAAATGTAAGTATATAATAAAATGTATGCATGTTTCGGAGCTTCGAATCGATACGAATTAATGGTTGAATATATACGACGAGAATTAGGTACGTGCAAAAAGAGAGTAATTTACTTTATTAGACATTTTGGCCTACGATCAAATCCGCGCCTTGCTTATTTATTATCCCGCATTAGGAATAATTTTAGACATTCAATTTCATCGACACAAGTTTCGTGTGATTAGGACAAATTACTTACAATTGCGTAAAAAGATCAATTTACTTTTTTATGTACCCTCTTGTTTCTAAGAACTCGACATCATTTCTATGTAAGTACAAAGCAATGCTTCAAGCATTTGGATTGAGACTGTAGTAAACGAATAAACGTGATAATAATGCGCTATTGCCATAATTAGTTATATTTTAAATGAAATAAATAAGTATGAATATATTCTTCCAGCATCAAAAATGAATAATCAAAGCATAAACCGAACTGCACTGAAAAAAGAATTATTAAATTCAAGTAAATATTCGTTGCGATTCATCATTAAAGACAATAAATTTATCTGATTCAAAGAAATATTTAGTTAATGATCTAAGTATAGATTGCATAATATTAAAAAAAATTACTTAGATTGAGTACTTAAATATTTCTTTAAAAATTTTTTTTGGATGGATTGAAATGAATATTTACATAAATGTAATAATTATGTTTTTAATTTTCTGATTTTTTTATGCTACACAAAAGAAATGGAATTAAGAAGTAGGTGGAAAAAATGATGAAGATAATGCCTAGGAAGCAGCGGATAATAAATGTTTTAAGCCGAAGCGACCAGAGGATTTGCGGTTAATTTTTTTAGCGGGATTTCCTCTGCCAACGTTTTTTGTCCACGCGATCAAACAATCGAGACGAGAGATGTACGTCTTGGTGGAGCCGCCAATTTTCATTAGATCGGGATGTGGTATGACCTACGGAGGAGATTACCTTTTTTACATCACCGTCTTGATCGGATACCTTCATTTCTTTTCGGTTCGATCTTTTTAGGGAATTTTCTATATACTTGATCGATCCGTGGATCTCAAGACTCTGTTGTCGGACAAATGCGTAATCGCGAAACATCTTATGATTATGTTAAAATTTTCTGTCTGATCTTGTATTCAAATCATTTTCGATATTTTGTAAGAAAAACCTTGAATTGTTTTTTGTACGACTATAGCTATGACGATTCAATGTTTTGAAGAATACTACACTACACAATGAAAAACATTGAATAAAACGTATAGTTTTTCGAGCAAAGAGCAAAACATACATAACCACGAACATATTGTTCTTTTTTGCCAATGTCAACGGATTGATAGACAAGTATGATCCTTACGTAACCTGACATGCACGTATAGGAAAAAGAATTCTATTTACACATCATAATACTGCTTTAATCGACTAAAAACGAGCAATCGCCCCTTATATATACATAAAAGATAAAATACTAAAATAGCACGATACGATAAGTAAATTGAATTAAAATACAATACTACAATAAGGCAGTAAGGTTTGTTTCCAGACGAGTTGAGTACTGTTCTAGTGTACAACAAAATCTGAAATCCAATCTCAAGTCAGTAAGCGTTCACTTTCACTGGCGCACTGTCGGATAGTATAGTTGGTCTAATAACAAGGTTCGATTTTGGGATTAGCCTCTTCCCACGTTCGAGCGAATTCGCGGCCCACTTATATTATTATACCATTGCCATATATATACTCACAATGACTCAGTAATGAGAAAATATGTACATCATAAAATTGCTTTCCAAAAGATAGAGCATAATATACTTGTATGAGTTTTGTTGTAATTTACGTATGAATCTGCAGCGATAACATTATATTTATTAAAATTCTTGCACAAAATTCAGTTATACTATAGGAATTGCGATTGAAAAAAAACGCGAAATCACGAAAACGCGTTATCTATGCCACAATTAGATCTGCATAAAAGCAGGAAGGAAGGCGCTGCAGAAAGGAAATATAAAAGAGAAGAGAGAGGAAAAAAGAAAAAAATCACGTAGCGGAAGTGCAGGAGGAGATAGTAGGTATAGAATAGGAGAGTATAAGGTATTCGCACTGCTCGATATAATAATTTCATCGGCCGATTGTCATCTTGGCATTGGCATCTATATACTCTTTCTCTCTGCACGCGTATACAAGTATCAGTTCTCCGCGATTTCACAGAAGCTCGAAGAGAAACAAAAGAGAAGTCGGGCGATTAACGAGACCTACGTCTGTATAGATGCACATATATATAGAGTCGCAATTAAAGACCAGCAGTGCGGCGTCGGCAGCAGCAGCAAGTAGGTGTACACGCAATCTCTTTTCCTTTTCTCTCGCTCGTTGATCTAGTCGCGGCCGGCTTTCTTGCGCCTCGAGATGCTAAAGAGCATTGTGCGCGAGAGTTAACGAGAGAAAAGTTTGTACAGTGCGCGACGCGCGTACAGTAGTTCCCTTCCCTTTTAGTTGGCGGAGCGAATACGAAAAATGGGCTGCGTCGGTGCACTTTACGAGTACCAGGAAAAGCAGGTACAGTGTGTCAACTGGCGGGACCGCGATTGTCGCTGTCTGACGTCGGCGCTGATCTCGACTTTCTGCGGGAGCTGCCGAGTATACACCTATATAGGAATAACGCGCCGCATTTACGCACGGCTCGACTTAAACTTAGCATAAGACTGTAAGCTGCTGCAGGTTTTTCAGCTCGGAATAAATATAGCCCATGATAAATATAAATAATAAAATCTGTATACTCTATTTAGGAAGAATAAATCTATTTAATTGGATATGGGATATATCGCATTCAATATCAAGAGGATAAATAGTGCATGAGCTCAAGGACTTTGGATATATTATACCTATATATAAATCAAGTTACTCGAACATTCACAGAAGGTGTTCCTGACCTCTAAAAAATCTAATAAAAGATTGTTCACGATGCTGAATCTCTTGTAAAACTTGTACAATCATTATGGCCGCGAGTTCCCGATGCAGATGCCGCGGCGCGGCGTCCCGCACGCGACCAAAGCGCCCGACACTCGCTTCGCGGGACGAATACTAATTAAAAGTGGCGCTACCGCGACGCAGCAGGCCGACGAGAAAGAGTAAAAGCACGAGAGATATTTCCGTCGTCGAAGATGGGAGCGCGCCGCCAGTCCAGCACTTTCCTCGCTATATGCGCAATTCCGCTTGGGAACTTTTGCTCGGTGCCTCGCGCGCTCGATCCTGTTAACCCGGTGTACCAGTTCCGAGTCGCGCCGTTCGTACGCATACGTATACAGAGATACCGCGATACCGTGTACACCAGAGCCTAAGGTATGCGCGGTGTACTCGCGGCGGACGCGGACGCAACAGGTGTGTCCTGCTAAGCGCGCCCGGAATTTCTCTCCTTGGCGCAGCTCCAGCTGCACGTGCTCTCCTGCTCTCCTGTTCTCCTATGCTCTCTCGCACGTGCACCTTCTCGCGCGCGGCCTTTTCTCCGACTGGGGGAGACTCTCTGCACGGGACGCCTGCGTATACCGTATAGCCTGGAGCACGCGAGAGCCGACGGTTCCGGAATCGATCGACGGCCAAGAGCCGCTGCACGTGCGCGCATTGATTATGCACATAATGCGGAGCGCCGCTGCTGATGCCGTCGGGCCAATTTCATCGCCGCGAGAGTCCAATACTTTGGAATGCCAATTTTTTCCTTTTTTTTTTCTTATCCGGTTTCGTGGCTCTTCGGGACATTTGTATTTGGGAGTGCCGACTCGAAGGGGATCCGTGCTGCATGCTTTGGTGTTATCTCAATTATTGCGGTAGATATATGCTGAATTTTAATTGGCGAGTCTCGCAAGTTTTTGGTACACTTTCGTTGAATGCTTCGAGGTGCTAAGTTACGTGCGATAAATGTTAAGCAAGCGTGTTCCGTATAACGCGTTGAGACGAATGAAAGGAAACGAAATGAGAAAATTAACTAAAAACCTACTTTGAAAAGAGAGCTTCGATGGCTCATACCTACCTACTTATATACGTTTTGGCGAATCATTCACATTCTGAGACGATACAAGTGGTTTTAACACACAGAACAAATATCGAATTTATCATAATTTATTAAATGACCGTTGACTAAATGAACAAGATATACCGAGGAATTTGATACATGCATCGTAACATGCATAGCACGTCTGGGTGAAGCTGCTCCAAAGTTGTACTTGTACACACTGACTCGTTTACTATTAAAAGTGGCTGCATACTTTTGCGCGGCTACAGAAATGCGCCTGGTTTCGTAAGACCTCGCTTTCCGCGTGGAAAACTTATACGTATATAAGGAATACGGAACGAGATTTCAAATGCTGCTATAGCTTATACCGGCCGCGTAGTAAGGAATTCCTTAGGAATGCAGGGTATGCGAAAAAAATTCATTCTACCTACGCCAATGCGCATTTGTTTTTATTTCCATGTATAATGCAAGTATCGGATTTTTTGGCTACTTAAATAATTTGATGAGTTTCAATGCATACAGTATTCGCACAGGCACCAGAATTAACAAGAAATGTTTGTTAGTGTTATGTAAATGAATGAAAGCATAATATTAATAGCAACATTTCTCTACCAAATGTAAAGAGAGAAAAAAGCATTATACATATATATTTATATGTATGTACGGACGGTATTAAAGTAACACATTTCATCAATATAGAACGTTGTATATTAAATGGATTCAGAGGCACCTAAAAAAGCGATCCATGCTCCCTAAAAGAAGGACAAAATTTTCCCCATCACGATTCTCCGCGACAAAGTCACAAAACAGGTATCAGAGCCCGAACACACAACTTGATTCTGAATTCCGTATTTGCTATACCCGCAAAGCGAAACGCATCACATTATAGCCTAACTGCACTCACGCACACGTGCATTTAGATAACAATGCCAATCGTGTACGTCAGCGGTCTCTCGAGGTAACATCTCGGAAGGATCCGCGGCGCCGGAAGTTAGTATAGCGCGTGACGCGGACACACATTATATTATACGTATGAGACGATCAAAGGCGGCTCGATGATCCTTTTTATGCTAATGGACTGCTTGTGCATAGATACATTTTCATCGATTCGTCGCTACGGCTGAATTTATAATGTGCGCTGGCCCGTAATAGATAAGGTGCAGACTTTTGGTCCGAGCGTTTATAAGCTGGGACAATGCGAACGGTAGTTACGGATTATTATTCATCGGACGGCAGTGCATAAACGGATATGCTGCTGATGCTATGCGGCCTATCTCGGTCAGGATATAATGTTTCCAATGAATCGCTTTTTGTTTGTTTGCTTAAGTAATTCGACGATATTGGCGATGAGGTTGCCAATTTTGTTTCTGCATTATGTTCACGATGAGCATTCCATCGTTGCGTAATGAGGCTTTTGTTATCATATATAACGCATACTTTCAATTCCTTTGACCAAATGGCATTCATTAAGCATTGAAATTAAATTCAACTGACTTTCGACCAGTCGCATAACGTCATCTAAGGTCAAATTCGTGAAACGATGGAATTCACGTCCGTATACCTCATCAAAATATCCAACATCGATACTAAAGGTAAGTAGGTAGGTATAGGTAGGTAGAAGGAGGTAGATATAGATATAACCAAGTATAATTATAGTCATGCAAAAACTCACCAGATAGAAATCGATGGGCTTCTCTCTGGCTTTGCTGTAACCTTTCTGCAACTCGGTCTGCTTGAGCGCGTGGGCGATGTGCAGGGCACTGGCATCGAATCTGCCGTACTGGTAGCAGCCGTCGTTGTTGTAGCTGTGATTGCAGGGCGAGGAGGTGCCACCGAGTCCGTGACAGTTCCCGTGGCTGTCGCGGTGCGACATGTTGACGCCGCCGCCGCTCGGCGATGACAATCCGTGTCCGTTCATGTGGCGCCCATGGCTCGGCGAGTCTGCATTGTCGTAGCTGAAATCAAACGTTCGATTCCCACTTTATCGGTGCATCATTAGCGATTGCGATATTAAAAGATTTCTTCGTAAAAGGTAGAAAGAAAATCGAATTGGTTGAGACCGATCTAAACGATCTAAATGATCTATATGTATAGAGAACTGTGACGAACGAAACGACAGCTGTAAGTGAAGAAAGACATGTAGGTTACCAGTGAGGATAAATCGGTCTTGGCGAGCCACCAGCTCTAATCTGCTCATTGACGTAACCACTTCTGGGCACATTGAGAGCGCTCCTGATGCCGACACTGGAACCATCGAGAGTACCAGGTCCTGGCTTGGGCACGTGACTGCTGCAGTACACTTCCTTGTCGTTGATCGTGTGCTGGTTGTTGTAGTAGGTCTTGAGGGTGAGCTTGGTGCCGCATATCGCGCACTTGAAGCAGCCCGAGTGAAAGAAGGTAAAGTCCTTCAGTGGACCGACTCGGTCAACCTGGTAAACCGTCTGCTGGCAACGCAGACACGTGCTCTCGTAGAAGTTTGGACGATACATCTTGCGCTCGCTTCAATTTCTGCAGAATAGATAACGGTTTTTTGGTTTTCATGGTTCTAATTTGTCGGACGTGCATCGTAGAAAAGCTTAATCGGAGAATAAAGGGAAAGGATTTTACTATACTGTTGAAAAATGGAGTACGAAAATGTAAAGAAATTTGATGAAAGAGAAACAAGAATGGAAGTCTAGCTATTGTAAATTCTATATGCCACTGAAAGAGTTAAAAAATTTAAATGAATAAAGTAAGTGCCATTTGTTCTATTATCTCTTATTCGCTGAAGTTGATAAAGCCTGACCAGACAGCAATTATTTAGTGTCTCGCGAGAAAGCAAAATATGTGCATTGTATGCTAAACTGAAATGGATCGACCCACTTATTGCATCAAAGGGTGTTTAGAATTTGCCTTGCACTTAAGCTGTTAGAGTTATCGGGACACGAGAAAAGTGACGTGAAAAATATCACATGAAAAATGTAGCTGTTGTTCGACCTATAAAGCGGCGTCTCTATATACAGTTTTTCCTTTGATTTATATATTTTTTATAACCGTGTATAAGGGCTACACTAGTGTCAAAGATTATATGTCAATGCACATGGGTAAATGCAAAATAGACAAGTACTTAATAGTTTCTGACGCACTTTGATTTGAAAGATCAGCACTAGTCCTTCCTTCCTCTTCTCGCTCTCTCTCTTTTTTCTCTCTGGATCCTCTTCCGCACGCGGCGCGACTCCTCAGGAATCGTCCAGGTTCCTTTCACTCGCTCATAGACAGCTGCGACGAAGACTTTGCAGTGGTACGTCCCTCATTCGGCACACCAGCCTCTCCTCAAGGCTGCCACGCTGCGATTACTCAGTCTCGTCATTTTCGTTGCTCTCTATCTCTCTCTATCTGCAGTCTGCGGACAGATACAAAGGAACGGAAACGTGAAAAATCGTTCATTCAAGCTAATATAATAAGTTTCACAAATGGCGCGCAAGGACATATAGGCTCTCGTCGGGGGAAAGTAGGCGAAGTTCGCGTTATGTTTGCCTCTCTTTCGCGGTGCGTGCACGGCTAAATACACCTGGGATGAAAGCTACTGCGGCGCGTATATTAAATGCTAATTGCGCCGCTTGTTAGTGGGAGTGACGGCTATTGCAGTCTGGCGCGCGGCGAAAGCGAAATGTTTGCCGCTGTCGATTTATTTACCCCGTGTTTCTGTGACTGCGACGATTTGTATTGAAATTAGATTGAGTTTGGTTTAGTGCTACAAAAAGCGAATTCCTGAACGATTTTGGGAACCGATTTGTGCAATTCGGTTATCGAACAATTAGTTTTTTATTTTAAATGGAGGTAAGTGTAATACGATCAACGGTCAGTTAATGACGGGCCAAATCGGTTCGCGTGTGGAAAATTGAATGCATGAACAGCATAAATCATATATGGGATCGATTATAATGTACTTGAATAATAAATTCTCTGGCAGTAGTTTGTGAATGTAAATCGAAAGACGTGTTTTATACACTTTGAGGTGATCATATTTAATAACGGTATGTTTGTGAATGCTGATTCATTATCTTGTATATATATATTATTTCTTGTAGTTGAAAAGGTACGCATTTCAGAACACCCAATGTATTTTTAGGGACTTATTATTTGCGTTTTTTTTAATGTTTTTATTGACACGTCTGTGTTAAATTACATTCGTAGTTAAGTAACATTTCTTTTTAACGGAATATTGAATGGTATACTTAGCGTATGATTATTTTCAGACTTTTTTCAACGATGATTCAGGTAGAAGATAATGAAAGTGAATTATTTTGTGACGGTAGTATCGTTCACGTAAATGAGTTTTTATTCTATCTCAGTCTTGGAGAATGAAGTAGGACACGAAGAAGAATAATCTTTTTGCTGATATTTTTATAATTATTGACTATAGTAGGTCAATTAATTTTATAAAATATACACAGTATCAAAATAAATAATTTGTTAAACTTAACTTGATATGCTTCTGGATAAAAATAATTGATGTGGTTATAATAATGCGGTATTCTTTTATAATATTCACTCATCATAAATGAATGAACTTAAAAAATTAATGTATCTGTTTTTCATTATTACACTCATTTTGCTGTATATTATTTTGAAAGGAATTTTTCTGTTGGTGAAAAAAAAGAATAGAAGTATGCTTATTTTATCAAATGTTTGTGCGTGTGTGTATGTGTCATGCTCGATATTTACGAAACTATTACACCGATTTTGATGAAACTTAGTTCAAAAGTTTTGCTTTCCTTTAATATAGGTTTCATAAACATTTTCGCAGTACAAAAAACATCAGACGAGGTTTTACAAAAAAGGGACGAAATTCGCTGATTTTATTATATGTATACAATTTAATTACAAATAAAAAAAATTAATCCGCCTCTAATACCTTTTTTGTTCAGAATAAGTGGGTTTTCAAAAAAAGGGACTCAAGCCGCGTTTTTATAATATTTATAATTTATTTAAAAAAAAAGAGGTTTCTCCTTTAACGAAATTCGCTATTTTCATTAAATTTACAATTTAATTTAAAAAAAAATGTATATACTTACACCATAGTTTTAAATAAAGTAGGAGGATAGAAAATTTATAGAATATATTTGAAATTTTAATAATAACTTGAATTTTAAAATTATTAATTATAATTTATGAATAAAATATATGTGTGATATCTATTTGAACAAATAAATAAGTTATGAAGCTAAGTGCTAATGAATCGACAGCGGTTTATTTTATTTTACACTGAACATTTTATATTTTAATCTTCTTAAGTACTTTATAGATCAATGAATTCTAGTCTAAAATCCGACGTTTAATATATACTATTGAATTGACTTAATAATTGATATGTTTATATCATCCGTGCAATATACAATATTTGTTGATTTTTTTCAACAATATCTCAGATCAACAATAACAGCTAACAGTTATTTTCAAATTTAAAAGCGCATATTGAGCAAAAAGTCATAATATTGTCTGCAATAATACCGAAGTGAGCTATACAGTTACCTAGTATTCTTCAATACTTTTTTAAAAATTATAATACCACCAATACCAACAGCAGCCAGATCGACGAATTACTTGTCGTAAAATATCGATGACGTCCTCGCGACCAATTATCGCGCGCCGAGCCTATACTCAACTTCCTACCGATACGATACTCACTCTTACGTTACTTATGAACCCACACCTATATAGAGACAAACTCAAGGCCTGTATACATCCGAGTTTCCATCCGACTTCAAGTAGACTCTACACTCCCAACACACCCACGCGTCTCCTGCTCGTTTTCCCACATCGGCTACTTGGCAACTTGTGCCGAAATGTTTGGTATTACTGGTGATGTTATTCAACAATCGGCGGTTATTTCAAGTAACTGGATTGTTTTCTATTTTTACGACTCTGAATGACAACGAAACAGTAGATCGTTAATATTCTGCATCGGCATAAAAGTAGACTCGTTGTTTAGTGGAAGGACAAACTTGGTGAGCTTATTGAAATTGTTTATTATTAATTGTGATATAAACAAACTCTAGTTCGCACCCAACTATACGTTAAATTCGTTAAACTTTTAATAGTCTTTCTTTCTAATTACTTTAGGAAAACATGCAGCATACGTGCCGTTGCTTCGAGTAATATCCCTCAAAACTCCCGGTCATCGAAGAATCTCTCATTTCCTCAAACTATATACTATGCATGCCTGGAAATTGCAATAATATGACCTACGCGTTTACGCTAATGCTCGGAGAACGCCGTCACTCTCCGATTCCAGCATCGCGTGGTTGGCGATCGAGAGATAGAAACGTGTGCGTGCCTAAAAATGGATAATCGCGAGCTTAGCTCAGTCACCTCGAGACGTACACGTGTTATATGGGAGATAGAGAGGGGAAGAAGCTATCATTATATGGTCTCGGAGAAAGAGAGGCGCTACTCGCATATATCTCTGCGGTTAGGTTATTACGCGTTACGACAGCGTCGCGTAAATGAGGTGAGCGGTTCTTGATCGGACAGCAGCTTCGAGAGGACGATGATACCTCTATATTTCTTTGCTTCTCTCTCTCTCTCTCTCTCTCTCTCTCTCTCTCTCTCACTCTCTCTATGTCACTCCCTATTTTGTGTGTGGGTGTCGGACAGTGTATTACGCGAGATTGGCAAGGATTTCTCAATATTATTCTGCTTCTTATTTCTCCATGGATACTAACCGATTTCGATGTCGATTATACCGCTCTTTTGTCGCGGACGATTTTTTTTTCTTTTTAAAAATGCGTCATTTTTTGCGAAAGATTGCGAGAGATTGCGGATGTTCTGAGGTGGGATTCTCGAATTGAGTTCTGAGGATCGACTTTTTTGGAGGAGGAGAGAACGTCGTGTACAGCTTTATGCTAATGTTAACCATTTATGGATGTAGAAAATTTGTTTCTTTCTTTAATTTTGTAATTATTACAATTATTTGGTACATTCGCGACTGGAAATATTTTAGTAGAAAAGTAAAAACGTTTGGAATGCTATACTCGATGACTTCTCTCCCGTACCAAAAAAATGGTGTCAGGCAAAATTTTCTATTTTTCTCTACTAATGAATGTTAAATGCATAGACTTTCTCGCTGTTACGGATGCTCCACAGACTGTCAGTGCGTGACACCTATTGAGCTCCGTAAT
Source organism: Megastigmus dorsalis (assembly GCA_900490025.1). NCBI lineage: Eukaryota > Metazoa > Arthropoda > Insecta > Hymenoptera > Megastigmidae > Megastigmus > Megastigmus dorsalis. The sequence continues at coordinate 84,377 of UELU01140001.1, read as the reverse complement.
ACTTCCTTTTCAATTTTAATTTATTTGCTGTGCTCAAAACGTTAGAAACCAAATTCGCACAAGGTTCTGCAAGACTGCTCACATAGTCAGGACTATTTTGCAAACCGATAATTGTAATGAACTAAATTATAAATATAAATTAAGACATTTTAAAAAGACAAATTAAAGAGACTTATCAAAAGCTGCGTTGAGTATAGTTAAAGAATAGCAACAAAACATATTGAATAATTGATGACATTCCGATGAAGGTGAACAACACCGTTAGAATTCAATAGAATGTTTTTACATTGATAAAGAGGTACGTGATTATACCAAGCTATAATTAGAACCTTCAACGCTATAATCTTTTAAAACAAAGTACTAGCTGGTAAATTTTAATTGAAAGTTGTGATTTGAATCGTGAGATCGTGTTCAGACATATATGTTCAAGTAGAGGAAATAACCATTTTTGGGATAACCTGCAAGATTTCAGACCTTAAATATTCTGTCTTGCCAATCTCGGGCGTATCTACTTTCGTACATGACGCATTTATCGATTGACCGACATTTATAGAATGAAATATCGAATCCTTGCTGAGACAGTCATTGATCGAATCCTATATCACGGTTGATCAAATGCTGAAAGTCCTACTATTTATGTACATTTTACATTGGACAAGTTTTATGCTTTATATGCGTTTACTGAATTCCTCATGCTTTGAAATTTTCGATATTTATAACATTGCGTGTACTGTAGTGAATAATAAATTTATCATTCTAATTCCTTGCAGACAGCTTTTCTTGCTTAATTGGTATATTATGATTGTACATTAAGACTAACAACAGTTATTGCCAAGATAATTATTTAACTGTCCACCACCACATCTGATTATAGAAAGTATTTTATTAGAGTTGTTGCATTTAAAAGTAATAAGTTAACTTTTAAATTTTATTTATGAGAAAACCCAGAGCAATATTAAGAATTTTATCATTGATCTGAATTTCTATTTATAAGATAATACTTGAATTAAACATTAATTGTACTTTCTTATTCAATTTTCTAGTATGAAGTATAAATTAATAGAAACGTTTGTACCTAATCGTAATAAAAATACGAAACACTTTTCACAATAACAAAGAGATACAAAACTACTCATATGAGGATAGACAGAAAAATGTTAACAATTCAACAGATTAAAAAAAAACGGTCAGGACATAAAACGCAAATAAAACTGCTACATAAAATCGAATCTTTTCATCCTTGCGCTTAAAGTAGGTCGCTCGAAAAAAACGAACACAAACCAACAGCAGCAGCAGCAGATAACGTAAGGCGTGCGCGATCAGCTGCAATAGCTAAAGAAAAACAGTGTGCCAGACATCGCGTACCGGCACGCTTTTCCCTTCTCCTCCCGAGCCATGCTATATAACGAAGCAATCACGCGCCCTCGAAAAAGCCGGGGCGAATATTCGTGTGCAAATGCAGTTATATATGCGCCGCAACAAAAATCCTTTCTCATCGGTATGTGCAGGATGAATCAAACGAGGCAGTATAAGCCGATATACCCGAGCGCATACCGTCGAATAGCAGATATATAGGCGGAGTGGTAAGGCAATGTTGATCGAGTCCGAGCTAATGTGAAAAGCTCGCTTTATATGTTGGTTGAAAGAGACAGAGATAGAGAGAGAGAGAATAGATGCAATTTATCGGGAGTTAACGAACTGTCGGATTTTGTAAATTGGCCGGAGAGTTGCGGCCGACTGCAGATGATTCTTTTTTCGACTACCTATGGTAATTTGTGCGACTGGTGATTGCAAGAGAAGTCGATTTACAGCGTATTATTTGGTTTTCTTGATTAGAGAATTATCGTGTATCTGCAATTTGCTTGTGGAAAGTTTTTATTTGGATATCTTTTGGTTGGTGGAGTTGATTGTCGTCAATACTGCGATTTTAATTGCGATGAGACTAAGTTCAGAACTCTGAGAGCTAGTATAAGCTACTGTTATAACTTGGGAAGTATTAAGAAAATGACCGCAGAGAACTTAAGTTAAAATGTGTTTGAAATGTAAGCAATTAGCAGCACACAACCATTACTGCCGAGCCTAATTAAATTTACGGCCATTATTAACTATTTTACGGATTCGGCGCTCTTCTGTTTTAATAGAACATGTACCTGTATAATAATGGATTTTAAATATAAATGGTATGAATGAAGACGGTAGTGCATCACTTTTTAATTTTATAAACAATAATTATTTGAAATATTTAATTTGATGACGTGTCAAAGGTATCCTATGACAGAGCACAAAATTTCTAAGAAAATGAAAGAAGTGAATTTAAGCGATCGATTACGGCGGTTCCGTTAACCGCAGCGGGCGGCGTTCCTCTCCCTATTGTTGTGCGCCGTCGATGTTCGTTATCGCTAGATTTTCAGCAAATTAAGAAGGCAAAAAATGCCCAAAAAAGGTAAACTGCCGGAGTAAAAAGGGAGCATGCATACCAGCCGAGTCGAATGCCGCGCGCGCATTCTATTAAAGGCTGGAGACTCAAGATTCAAGACTCAAGAAGTTGAGAGAGAGAGAGAGAGAGAGAAAGGGAGAGGCATTTAGCACCTCCGGTTATAGGATATGGACACACCTTTGCCACATAATAAGCACTCAGACTTTAAAATCATCTACGACGAGGCGCGACATCGTTTCCGTTTCCCAATGCGTGTATATACATATATGCGCTTTTCTCTTGTGCAGCATGCAATGTGCAAGTATATAATGGGCTCGATTGCATCGAATGGAAAGGTGGCCGGCATGGGAAAACGCGCGACTTTTTCCCTCCCGCCTTACACCGATCTAAAATCTATATTCGGCGCGCTGATTTTCTCTCCTCGTCTAACTTGTGTTGTGTACGTTCTGACGCGAAAATTCAAGTGTAATTCGATCGACGAATCTGTAATAATAGCAGTGACTGCGATAAGATCAAGCTGCAGAGCTCTATTATAAAGCCTGTAGGCTGTATGTATGTATTTATCTGAATTTTGCATGCTTTTGTGTTCTATGAATTTTTTCCTTTTTATCTGATTTTGTTTATTGAAACAACTACATGTTGTAAAATTGTCTTTATATGGTGTTAAAATTTACCGTTTATTTAATAGCGATTAGAAATTTAATTTCGATTAAATAAATCTTAAATTAAATGATGTCAATTTTTAAAGTCAAACTATTCCATTGAGCGTATGCTAATTATGGATGGTTACTTTTAATAAACCTTTTCACAGTAAATCCAAGTGTGTAGAAGAGTACATGTTTGTGTTACAGATTTTAATGCACACTAGGAAGTGTGTTGCCTAGGTTTAATATGAATAACACACATCCAAGCTAGTGTGTAAAATCTGTGACACAAACGTGTTACTTTAACTGCACACTTGGATTTGCCGCGTTAGTATTTCAGACATTATAAGTTGAGATCTCTCAATTTACATCAGATGCTTTTATCAGACTGTGCTCTTTTTATTATTCATGCAGATACATATATATATATACTTAAATAACCAAAACTCAAGTAAATTTTGTCATAAAGTTTCTCTTTTAAACGGACGACATAGGTATAGTGTTCTAATCTTCCGTTTATTGATAACGCAACTCTCTTTACTTATTCTTTATTAATAATTATATAATAGAGCTATAATTTAAATTTATTATAACAGACTTTTTTAATCAGTATCGGTTTTTCTATATGATCCGCAAACGCTTGCCAAGAGCCAATGTCACACGTCGCGATTCCAAGTTGTTGATCGCGCAGCCAACAAAGTGTCCGCTTATTGTATTTTATCTGCGTATAGACTACGGATAAGGAAGTATTACGCGAGTCGAGCAACTTTATATTTTGCTGTATTATTCGTCGTCACGTTGACGCGTTTCGCATGCAAATCTTTTCTCTCCTCTCTACCCGAGAATTGATTTACGATACGCGCCCAGGAATGCTCGTGCGGATATTGACAATTCGCATTTTTCAAAATGGGTAATGTGTATTTAGTAATGCAGGAGTTAAGTGCGATGATCTTTGCACTCTCTCTCCCTCTCCCTCTCTCCTCGCCAAAATTGAGCCGTAAATTTATAGACGGTAACGTATGCGCCACGAATACTATTATATTAGTCTTTACTACTTCTCGATCCTTATGCGCGTTGTTTACGTTGGTTTATATCTCATTTAATGATTTAATGTCTGGAATCGATAATAGCTAATTTTGGAACGGAATATATGTCGCTGCTTTATTGTTAAAAATATACACACACACACACGAAGCGGATTTGTTTTTTCAAACCAATAATTATCCACAGCAGCGTGTCGCTTCTCGGAATTCTGTTGCGCAAGTGAAATTTATCTAGGTGGCTAAAAAGTGCACTTTAACCTTTAAAACTAATTTATCTACGCTTAAATTTCTCGAGACTGCTATTAACATTGAATTTTGTTTTCGCGTTTCTGCAGCGTTATTTCATGAGCTCTTAGGATTTACGTATAACATAAAATGTATATACATCTATAATATATCTAAATTGAATTTGAATATAAAACGTTCTTATATACTTTGTATTTTTATTGCTGCAATGTTGCATAATCAAAGACTATCGTCTGCCGGAGAAACTATCATTTGAGAATTTTCGAGATAAATAAAAGAAGTAATAAGCGTAAATAATGCATTAGTCTTAATCGCAATCAAGATCTTAATGAGAAACTTGTGGAAAAATCGTATATAGTGAAACCCAGTCGAATCTTATTCAATTAACGTACACTCATTCAATTCCCATGCGCATCGGTAAATTTAACTCCGAAACCTCATTAACCAATAAGCGAGCCCAGTTCCTATGCCTTAAAAGTTTTAGATCTCGATCTTGATGGAAAAAAAGAATAGAAGGAGCGAAACCCACAGCGAGCTATACGTAACTCCCTGATTCCCTTGCCTTTTTTACAAATATATATATGCAAGAGAGAAATGACCAAACACCTTGGAAATCCCACACAGGTACGTGTATACGTGTAGGGGTTGAACGAGAAGAAACGTTGCAAAAAAAGAAGCAGAGAAGAAGGAGAAGAAGACGAAGAAGAAGAGACGATCAAGCACTTGTCCAATCGCCTCGAGTCAAATACTCAAATAGCGATATATAACTCCGTGACTCACTTGATAAACCTCCTCTCTGTCTGACCACCGAAAAAAAGTTCTGTACCTTCTTCTCTGCGGAAAATGCTTGTATCCTTTCGCTCGAGATTCCTTCAAACAGAAATGCGAGACGATTTTTTCGACGAGCGAACCGTATAAGAAGCGAAAAGTGGATCTTAACGTTTGCTCTTCTAACGTCTGCTTACGGCGAAGAGTTACATCTACGAATGTGTGCGTTGGTGTTTAAAAAAAACACGGACCTTGAGAGCGAAGCACAAGCTATAATTAGAATGTTAAGCGAATTATTCTAGTGTAACTCGCAGGATGCGAGAAGTGCATTTGCTTGTTGCGCCCGCAAGCGCGATACTAAAAAGAATACCTGACCGATTCTTTCTTTTCATGTTCCTGCGTTATGATGGCGAGATCTCTGAATGCTTTTTTTCTCTATAGAAATCTTAAAAGAGATTCACACTGGTCAAGGATGAGCTAATTTTGAGAAGAATCGGATGTTGTTTTGCACGTGATTGCACGATAGTGGGAAGTGAAATTTGTATAGTTGTAACGAAAGAAACGGATGAAAAAGTAGCCTGGACGTGTTTTGAATTGAGTGCGACGCGTTTCTTTCGCGAGATTCCTGCATTTCGAGACGCTCTTTGATAAGGTTTTTTGCCGATGGCTTTATACGCGTGCCATTCAGGATTGGAACGGTGAATTTTGTCAACGGCTATTTTTAATAAGACCTGTGAATGGATTTATAAGAACGTCTGAGTTACGTTATAAATTTAAAACTTTACAAAGCTTATTTTTACCAGCGGACCTTTTAATAGGCATTACATTTGGACATTTAAATTAACATTTTTAGTCAATTAAAAGCTATATAGGTTTACTTGGGTTTAAGCTTGCATGTAATATTGTAGAACAGATTTATGCAAATATAAGCGTTGAGATAAAAAATTTTCTTCGAGAAGATTTTTAACATTGATTGATATTTATATTATTCTCGAGACAAGTTATCCATATGCTATATATAGACATTCACAATATGTTTTCTCTTGACCGTTTTACGGTCATTCATTTTATAATTTCATATTCGTGAATGCGCGTGAATGCTTCAGACGAGGTTTATTTTTATGCATTGTAGATAAAGTCATTGACAAGCACATGTGTAAGTGCTTAGAAATAAAAACATGAATTTTTTAACTTTCGTTTTTTGAAACCTTTAAAATAAATGAAGTCATTTATTTTAATTATGTGAAAATTCATAATTTATATCATTTAATTATTATTTACCAATTATATTAATTATGTATTTTGAAATTTGCATCCATCTATACGAGGAACTACCTACCTATAAGTATATTCGTGCACTACACTTATACAATAACAAATCCCAATTATTTGTAACATGATAAAAAATGATTGCCTATACCCTTCAATCTGACACTTTCAGCGAAACTGCATAAAACAATCAACAGCCAAATAACAGCTTACGGCGCATCACACTTTATCGCGATTCAAAAAGATTTCCGTTTCGCCAGGAAAAAAGGCCGCGCGTTTCGAAAACACGTTAATTAAAAAGAGAAAAGTGGTCGCCTGGCGCGCGTGAACGCGCGGCTGCTCCATTCACAACTCTGTATAGCGCCGCAGCAACGCCTTTTCAACTCGAAAAGAGTGATAGAGAGAGAGAGAGAGAGTTAGCTGAGAGAGACAGAGTGAGCGAGAGAGAGAGAGAGAGAGAGAGAGCTAGGGAGAAAAATGAAAGAAAGAGCGAGACCACATGCACCTTATACCTATATACCCATTCGTTTCGAAAGAAAAAGGTAAAGGAAGAAGAAGAAGAGGAGGCAACTTGATGGCATGAGGCGCAATCAAAGTGGCTCAGGAGGCGCCCGCGAAACACCTGACGACGGGGAATCGTTCGGCCCGCTCTGCACTCGTGCAATCGTCGTGTGCGTCTCATATATATATATAAACACGTATGTATGTATATGTATATATAGAAAAGGCCCAACCAAGTCCGGCCGCTGCTCTCAGCGGCTCGCGCGCTCCCACCGTTGCTCAGCTCTATAATCAAGGTCATCGGTCGAATTTCTCGGCAGCGCGCGGCGCGCGTTGAAATCACCGCAGCAGCTCCTCCGCGCTGCCGCCCTCTCCTCTTTTCTCTCTCTTACTCGCGACCAGCCGGAAACCATGCCTGTAGATATGTACACGCGCAGTTTGGTGAACGAGGTGCGACGAGGTTCCCCCCCTGTTAACCTCTTTCTCCCTCTCTCTCTCTCTCTCTCTCTCATCTCTCACTGTATCCCTCGAACCTTGTATAATATTGTTGCATACCTACACATGCATTATGCATAAATACACACGAGTAGAGCTATAAACTTCTAACCTCTATTCTTGAGTTGGATGAAATTGCGTGTATGGTGTTTATTGTGGCTATAGTAAAGATACTTACTGGTGCGAGAAACTTTCTTCTCTCTCTCTTTCTCTCTGTCTCCTCGTTCTGGTGTATCTCTTGTCGTGTATTATACGTCGGACGGTGAACGAGAGGCAGTCGATGATCCGGTGGTCATCCGTGTTTTTCTTCTCTCTCTCTCTCTCTCTCTTGGTCTTCTTTAGATCGGTAGGTATACGATACAGGACGAGGTGTGAGCAGTGAGGTGTATATGTATACGCTGTTGAATTTGTGTCTGACTCGTTTAGAACGCGACGCGCGGCCTGACAAACAACAACAATAAAAAAGGCGTAAAGGTAAGCGGGAAATTCGAAAGCTATCGTCGTCGCTCGTAAAAGCGCCTTTATTTATCCCCGGACACAGCACACGTATCGATGTACAAACGATATACCTACATGTATACAAAGCACACGCGCACTAGCACTTAAAAATTCGATTCTCTCTCCCCGCGTATACGGGTTGTATACGTACAATTAGCGCGGTACAGCTGTATCGCTATGTTTTTTGGGTGCACAGGATGGCGAGGCGAGTGTACACAGCGCGGCGGCCGACTCTGCCAGCACCTGCTTCGCTCACACCGAGCTTCCGCGGCGATCTGACACGCACACGGCCTCCTCTACGAGAGGTAGACCGACGGTGCGCAACAGAGACAGAGACAGAGACAGAGAGAGAGAGAGAGAGAGAGATAAAGATAGAGTTCTGAAAAGAGAGAGTTTGGGAGCTGGTCGTCCGCAGGAGTGGAAGGAGCATATACTTAAGCAAGGAGAAGGGGCAGCCGCGGTGCCGCGAGCGTGCACAAGTATTTAATCTGCACTGACGGTCAGGTAACTGTCAGCGATGTTTCTGCCTTTTTCCCCCATCGCCTTCTTAAATTCTCCTGGTCGCGGAAAAGGATTATTGTGGGTAAGTGTTCCTTTAACAAAATCTGTCAGTTTTGTGATCAATCAATGTTTTGAGATACCGGATGAGTCGACGCGTCGATTTGTTGAGGATGATCAATTTACAGAATATCAGGGAATGGAATCCTGTTAAAAAATCTAATTAGCGCTAACATTGGATGTGCAGTTTATTAGGATTCAGTGAAATTCAGTTGATTTTCTAGAAAAGGTTCAGCTCGATTTTATATAAGATCAAGTCCACTTACGACACTTTATCTTGTGTTTGTAACTAATTGATTCTTATTCGCTGAAATACTGACAGACAATGATCAATTTCGTATATGCCAAATTGCAATAATTTGAAAATAACCATCTAATATAGGTATCTACTTTATCAAATTATGCGCATCTTTTATTTTTCATTATGTACGTGTATGTATATATACGCACATGTATGTATATGGCAGGTAGTATATACATATAGCCATAGTAGGCGCGTTAAATAAATAAATACGACGAATCCGTACAGATATACTAATTTTGTTCGATTTTTAATATATAAACATTTTCATAGGTTGAGTGCCGCCATTCCAAGGGTACAAAGAATGGCATGCCCAAAGAATAGCGATCAGCTTCTAGAAAGAGCGTTATACATTTTACGTTATAAAATTGAATATGTTGAATCCTACAAATTAAAACCCGTACGAAAAATCAGATTTTATATCTAATGATATAAAAAATTATTCGTCACACAGCCGTAAGATTTCATGACCTCATGTAATCTCATTTTAATGTTTTGTGTCGAAAAATACTATTAATTAAGTATAAAATAGTTTCCAATTATAGTTTATCGTGAAGTTTTGGTATCATTCCTTTTTTTCGGTATTTCCTTTTTTTTCGGAATATGGAATGTGGTTGATAAAAGTTGATTTTTGAAAAAATGGCTAAACCTGCGTAAAGTTGTTTCTAAAAATTAATTGATAATCATTATACATTAAGCTTACATTATAGTCTTAAATTCACATACTTAGGAATGGTAAAATTTTCAATAAAATTACAGTTGCTTTGATCTTCTTTATTAAAATAAACAATTCATATTATTAGACTGCGAAACAAATAAACGTCTGAGTGCTGTATTAATTGAAGAGTTTAAATGAAAGGGCAAGTACATAAGAACACTAGGTTCGATTCATGGTTACAATTTATCTCGGTAAATTTTTGTTGTGGTACCACGGGTATTAATTGCATTTGAGCAGGACACTACAATCTAAATAAATCTCTTCGACAGATCAAAATAATTGATAACACGAAATGTCAATGCGGATATGCAGAAGAAGGCATCGAATACGTACTATGGCAATACAAATTATTTGATATACAGTGTATTGACTTCATTAAAAAACTCCACGAAAATGAATTCTTCCCATCGCTATCCCTATTTACCATACCACACAGTCACAAAATGCACAATTATGTATAATTATTTAAAAAATTGTAATCTTACTTTGTAAATATCACAAGAAGAAAATGTATAAACACCTTGTAGTGTATAAAATCTTTAAGACATTAAATCAGCTCTGATAAAAAAAAAGTATGAGATGCGAATTTAAAATTAAGTTTTTATACCTTTATTTAAAAACTTGTTCAAGTTCAAATAGTTACTAAATATAAAACTAAATATAAGTATCCAAAATGTATTGCAAATAGCGATAAAGCAGAAATTTGCTCGCGTTGGCCCTTTAAACGTTATCAAATGACCGTCAGGGCGTCAGATGACGGTCTCTGGTGCAAATCGGTAATCGCGAAGCAAGTCACGCCGCGGCCTCGGTGAACGAGCGTGAGAGAAACGCCCGCGTGCACGATATACATGTATAATCGGAGACACGCTGTCACACGGCTTCTGCTGCACTTCCAGAAGACGAAAGTTATGTGCCGTGCATTTTCCTCGATAATACGCAGCAGTAGATGCGCAATCTACTTTTTTTCTGCACTAGGTCGTCAAGCTTTTTGTGCGTCGCGACACGAGCGCCCAGCCAGACTAAGAATAATGACGTGTTGGAGGATTTTCTTATTACGCGATTATATAGGGATGTATAAGCTCATATAGTTCAGTTTTTTTTTTTATAAAAGTACGCTTAGCTCTGGTACTCTGAGATATTGGCAGAAATCTTTATGGGCTCAATAATAATTCGTGTTTATTGTTAACTGTACCTGTTTATTGGATATATTGGGAAAGCGATTTTGCTTAAACTTTCGAAAGTAGTTTCTGTACCAGAAAATGAAGTTTACAACCAATTATTGTGACCAATGGGTCTATTTTTCAGGATAAGCACAATTCAAGCCAGCTTCATAAACGAAAATAAAAAATGTTTTTGAATTACATACCAAATTGGAGGATGCGACCTTTAATTTGAAAGTTCAATCCACTCAAAAGTTTTGAGAGTTTAAAAATTAGACCCAATTTTGCATTATTTATAATCGGTACAAAAATAACGAAGAGTTTTAAGTGCTAAATTATATCTAATTATATAAAATGCTCATAACCTTCGAATGGGTAGAGTTTTTGACTTTTACAAACTCTCCGATTGAAGGTCGTGTTTTTAATTTTTATTTGTAATTATATGACATGTGATTATATTGTTTTTTCGTCACCGAGTTATGAGACATGAAATAACTATGCATATTCGCGTAATTGACTTAAATAGTGCTTATCTTCAAAGATTTGACCCATTCGTCATAAATATTGGATCTAAACTACGCTCCCAGGTACCAGTAACTACTTCCCAAAGTTTCAGCAAAATCACTTCCATGGAAATCAGGAGTTCCACTTGTTAGTGCAAGTATGGGGCAAGTTGACCAAAGCTAATGCATTTAAAAACATGCTTATAACTCTTTTTATAATAATTGCTTCCTCAGAAAACATTGAAACAAAAATTGAAAAATTTTTTACGTCGCGCGCGCGCACGTGTGTGTACCTCTGCATCCCCAGAATGGATGAACCGATTTTCAAGATTAAAAATTCATTGTATTCATTTTTTGCGGTTTGGCGCCTGAAAAATAATTTTTAAGATTTATCGATTTTCTTTTGTGTTCTTTAAGAAAATAACTTTTAGATTATTTAATTTTTATATTTTTTTCGTATTACAAGTTTAATATTTTAAAAATTTACCTTATGCGTTTAAAAGAGCATTCAATTTGAGACATTATTTTTTAAAATAACTTGCGTTGTTCTTTTGTTATATAGAAAAATATAATTTATTGAAACATAGGCTTTAACTTTGAATCTCTTTTCAATCAATATGAATTTTTTTAATTAATAAAAAGCATGATTAGCATGAATTTATGAAAATTCATTTTTTTTTACTATAACTTATTTCTTTATTATTTTTTATATTCTTATTATATTTTTTTATTTTTAATAAATGTTTCTTATTATTTTTGAATATAGAAGACTAATGTAAAATTTAAAAAATAATTTTTTTAAATTTCTTAAATAATTTTTGAAATATTTTGAAATAGGTTTTATTACTTACATTATTTATAAAGTATATAATAAATGAACGCTGGAACAAAACATCAAATTAGAGGAAGCTAAAAATCTAAAATTAAATGAAAAACATGCTCTAGGTAAAGAAGTTTAAAGTGACATTGATTATTTTTTCTTTATTTATTGTAATATATTGCGAAATGAAAAAAGCGGGACTACTCTAGTCCCGGTCTCCCCTACTTAGATGCAGGTGTAAGCATAGAAAAGTCTAATTTATGCAGCGTTGGAATGTAACGAAAATATTTTTAACTTATTTTATTTGTGGATATATTTGATTAAAAATTAGTTAAATAGTTGCCTTTTGTCATATATAAAGGACTGTTAAGAAAAAGAAAAATGAATTCTAATTAAAAGTAATAAAATAAAATTTTTCGTTGCGCGTACCAACGATGCAAACTTAAAAGTCGCCATCGTTATAACTTAGTGCACTAAGGGTAGGTATAAGCAATTGCCTTTTTATTACATTTATATACAATTAAAGAGAGATTTCTAGAAAAGGAAAATACCTATTTAATTTTATTACGGCTAACTACCAGATGAGAAGAAATCTGATTGCTTTATACCGTTTAAAATATATAGTTAAAATAAGTGAGCTTCAAAAAGTATGGTGAACTTTGGTACATACACATTTATATAAAAATAATAATTACCTTTATTTAGAAACTTCTATAAATAATATAATATTATATAAATTCGTCATTTAATTTTGCAAAACTCTAATCACAGTTTTCTTTCTTTGAGTTCGAAGAAATCAAATTTGTTTAATGCAAACGTTCTATGCTCTAATTAATGATAATAAATTGTGTTAGTTTCCTCTTGCAATTAGAGCTAGAAATTCTATATCTCGTGGATAGTCTCTTCTCTTACTGCTCTATTAAACTCTGAAAAATTTCAGGTACTTACTTTCTTTTTATTTGTATTTTATCAACTCATTGATAAAGTTCATTTGTTATTTCTTATAAAGTATTATTTATCTTTTAAAATATGTCAATTATCAGGAAGTGTGAAAGCTGCGCGTGATTTCAATGCACTATCGTAAAAAAACAATAGCTAACCGAAAGCAACTCTTTCGTATTCCATTTTTGAAGAGTAAAATCTCCAATGGCGAAACATCACTAAGCAATACTTGCAATCGTATCTGAGCGACTGATCAGAATATTCATGAGTTTTTTATTCTTTTTCGCAAAGGCGTTTTGACTTCTGTGCCTGGATGATCGATGAATTGTGAGGGTGTCAGTTGTCGCCAACGCATTCATTGTTGATCGGACGATAACCTCGCTTATGACATAATTTCTTTAAAAATCTATACGTACGTCATCTTAGTGAACGAAGTTTTGTACTGTTAATCACGCTTTTCTAAATAAGTAGTTTTTCATACGGATATGCTTGATAAGATGTTTCTTAAAGTTTTAATAAATTAATTTCTCTTTTTATCAAAGAATGAAAATTATTTCTACTAATAATATATTTCATCGTATAGTAGTGTATTAAGTACTAGCAAATATGCAACGATGTGTTGACGACTGCTGAGTAGGTACACTACTAATTCTCATTCGTCATACTTTTAAAAAGTCTTTCATTCCAATAATATTTACTGCAATAATACTGCATTAATTAATGTATATGAAAAAGATCAAAATTTGCAGAGTGCTATTTCATTATTCATAGTCTAATCAAAAAGTTTGAATTTCCATCTCTTAATTGTTATTAATATTTCTTAATTTTTTTGTTAGAATTTAGTTCATACAATAAATAGTACGTATTAACCAAACAGGAGTGGATTAATAAGAATTGGTTATTTACATGCGAAATAATAATAGTTGGGAAAATTTTGCGTCTGTGCATCAGTTCACTATAAATTAAATATTTAATTCGTTTTTTCATATTTCTTTAATACTATCGCAGGATTATAAATATTTTATTAAATATATATTTATAAAGATGTGTTTAAGTTAGAAATGATCGAGGCAGAGAGTATTTGTCATTCCCAATATGCATACCGAAAAGTTTTAGAATGACATGTCATTACTCAAAATTTACTTGGCGCTGCAACATCACTTGCAAACTCTTTATTTATAAGACCCGTAAGAAGTAGTATTTTCCCGTGAAAATGTTAACCACCACCATGCGCCAACTCAGTTAGCTTGACACGCTTATCGAGGGGTAGGTACTAGGTACCTATAGGTATACATATCATAGGATGGAGCTACCTTGTCCTATACATATATGAATTGAGCGAGAAACTGGGAAAACGTGCTTATTGCGGGAGCTTATGCCGGGATCAGACTGTACCAGAAAACGACTGCTAACGACATCTCTGGGTGGACGTTCACATTAAACGAGTGACCTGAGCGGACCAAGCCGAGCAGCACTCAGCAGCAGCGTCTCCACGCTAAGGCGGCTAGCCTGGCCAGCCAGCTGAGCGCCGCTCCTACGTCAGAATCACAGTTTACACCGTTGCCATTATCGACAGGCGGTCCAATACAGATGCGCAAGCGCAGTGCAGAAATTCTGTTGGCATGCAGTGCCAAAATTGTGGCTTTCCAAATTTTGTAATACCTTTTCAAGGCGAATATTGTTCGAAAGGAATTTCGATCTCCCAAAAATAATTAACAAGCGTTATAAGCATTTCAAAGTGACTACTGCACCTATGCAATGTAAAATGGATAAATAAACCAAAATTGATTAGTATCTAAATTAAGCTGCAATCGCATTCCAACTGTCGAAAAAAGTACTCGTTATTTCCTCATAACGCAATATCATCATTTGTATGGATCGAATCTATATGTGCACGAGCTGAAAGAAGCTCATTAGCTGTTCAATTACGTCAGAGTCACGCGTTCACTCAATAATGTGCGCCAAAAAGAATTACATCTGCGCAGTGCGCATGTATCTATACAAAGATAAAACTACTATTTCAGTATTTTATTGCGAGTAGCAAGAATTGGTTTGTATGTACAAGAAAATTATGTCAAGTCCAAGCCGGGCACGTGCCGTTTTATAGATATCCCAGATAAGATACTAAAGTACTTGTGAGAGTACTTGAACGTTTTTGCACAAGTTATAATACTTGTTAACAATGTTGCTATTTGCGGTACTTGCACATTGTAGTAAAAAATAATGAAAAATACTTGTTGCTGCTTAGTATTTAGTAAGCCAGAGCAGTATTTGAAACTACCTAGCTGCCCCAAATCTGTCCGCTCGTACCAGCAGCGAATAAAAGGTTTCAGTGCAGCTCCGAACTCCAAAACGGGCATTGGTAGCTTAGTTTTGCATGAACCTAAATGTGCTTGCACCGCCTTTTTTCGCATGCAAGTTGGCAGCATCGTCGAGCTCCTACAGTCAGTGCGCAGAGCGTCTGTGCAGTATATAGGTAGTGGTGGACAGCGTCACAAAAAAAGAATATTGAAAAGAGCTCGTAGTGCTCGGCCTCTTTTAATCGTTAGCTTCCTTCTCCGCAACACTGTGTGTGGCCCGACAGTCAGCGAGAGTAGTGGCCATAGAGTATCAAGCGCCCACGTGTTTTGCTGGTCGCTCTCGTGCAACGCTCCGCTTCATTTTTTCACGAGCTCAGTCGTCTGTGGCGTGTGCTTTAGTCTCTCGTCTAGGCCCAGCCGACTTGGCAGTTTTTCTCTATTTTTACTGCCGCCAGGCTATAGGACACACGTGTTGCGGACACGAGGTAAGGGAAGCTAATTGTCCGAGTACAGAGAAAAAAGATGAAGTACATCCTGGTGACTGGCGGCGTGATCAGCGGCGTGGGCAAGGGCGTTATTGCCAGCAGCTTCGGGACACTTTTAAAGTCATGTGGCATACATGTCACGTCCATTAAGATCGACCCCTACATCAACATAGACGCTGGCACTTTCTCGCCGTACGAACACGGAGAGGTCTACGTTCTGGACGATGGTGGCGAGGTCGACCTTGATCTTGGAAACTATGAACGTTTCCTAGATATTGTGCTCCACAAGGACAACAATATTACTACGGGTAAGGATCCTCTACTCTTTTTACATTTAATTTTTTTTTTTCCTCTATGTATTTTTTCTTTATTTATAACTTTGTTTTAATTGCATAAGAGAGAAAGTTTGCTTTACAAATATGCATACTTAGTAAAATGTAACTTAAAACTTTGTAGCTTGCAACTTTCGGCTTATCTTATGTTTTAAAATAAAGTTACACATAATTTTATACGAACGTTTAAGATTTCATTCTTTCTAAGTTGCTTGATATGCACATAGTCCTATCATTTTACTTATCTCTAAATGCTCGTCAAATTAAATAGAAACAAAAATGATGGTCCTTGGTTTAAATATTATGCTTCTTTTGATATTCTAAATAAAGTAGAATTTATTGATCATCATAGAACGCAAGAAATTTATACTCATAACCACTACTATTATAAGGTGCGCTGCTTAAGAAGTATACAGTTTCTGAATACCTTACATATAGAGTAAAAGGAAAAGAAAGTCCTAGTAAAATGAAGGATCATACGAAAATTACAAAAGATTAATTTTAAAGTTAAATTAAATATAATAATTGTATATAAATTAGAAATGAAATATGCATTTCGCCCGGGTTACTTGTTGGGCTCATCAGTAAGATGACAAGTACCCTATCTTAGACGCAAATGATATTTTGGTTTTGTGCTCTCTATATAGTGTAAAATGATTTATTTAATAGTGGAGCCGAAAAATCGTCTTCCATATAGCAGGAGTAGTCCGAATTAAAAATCTATTCCAATAGGAAGATAGCAATTGCGGGACTCGGCTCTTGCAGAATTCAAAATTTTGCAGAAACCAAGTCTCACTAATGCTCTTGATTCTTTTTATATTGTTTAAAGAATGGAACTATATGTTATTAAGTCTTGAAAATAATATTTTTTTCCACAAATCAGTTATTTTGATGGAAAAAAACAACTAAGCATTTATAGTGCACTCAGTACTTAATCGTTGTCAATATTAAATATTTTTACTTGAATGAGTTGGTATGTACAATCTAAGAAACTTTTTAAATAAAGGTGTGTTCATGAGTATTTATTTAAACTAAAAAACAAGTTCTATTTCTTTAAGAGAAAGCTTAGTTTATAATATTAGTATTGTGCTTAATATTCAAGATATTAATTTTTCCAAATTTACTGTATCATAAAAGTTAATTATGTAGAAAAATAAAATTAGGATTTTTTAGCAATGACATTGACTCATGATGACTGCTAAATATAGATTTTTTGAAGGTTTAAGTACACGAAAAACTTTCTATTATTACTAATGCAGCTAAGATTTTATTGCAATTTTTAATGAGGTTTAAGAATTTCTTGAATTAATATTTTTATTTTTTCATTCGTTTTTATTATATTTTTTGTTCTTTATTTTAATACTTAATTTAACAGATAATGAATTCAATAAACAAAAGGCACGTAATAAATGGAAAGAAAGTTTCAAACCTAAGATGAAGGGGATTACGGAGTTACCTGTTTTACCGACTTTAAGTTTTTCAATCTTCCTAATTCAATAAATCAGCCGATTGATTTGAAATTTTATAAAATGATAGAATGGTTATAAATAAAGCGAGCTCTTCTCGAAGAGCTGACTCGTCAAGGTCGAAAATCTTATAAATTTCTAATTCTGAATGAAACTATTATTAATAAAAAACAAAGTCAATTTAATTAAGAAAAATTATACTTCGATTAATATGAGTTATTAAATATATATTTTAATATTACAGGCAAAATTTATGAACACGTGATAAAGAAAGAAAGAAAAGGCGATTATCTTGGAAAGACAGTCCAAGTAGTACCAC
The DNA here is from genome assembly GCA_900490025.1 of Megastigmus dorsalis. Lineage (NCBI taxonomy): Eukaryota > Metazoa > Arthropoda > Insecta > Hymenoptera > Megastigmidae > Megastigmus > Megastigmus dorsalis. The sequence goes on along the minus strand of UELU01140001.1, from coordinate 66,572 downwards.
ACATTACAGACGCCATTCAAGAATGGGTAGAATTAGTTGCAAAGCAGCCAGTCACAGCTGATGGTAAAATACCAGAAGTATGTATAATAGAGTTGGGTGGAACCGTAGGAGACATCGAGGGTATGCCATTCATTGAAGCATTCCGTCAATTTCAATTCAGAGTAAAGAGAGAAAACTTTTGCTGTGCCCATGTTTCTCTTGTACCATCTCCAAAATCTACTGGAGAGCCAAAAACTAAGCCTACACAGTCCAGTGTAAGAGAATTACGTGGTCTTGGTTTGTCCCCAGATCTCATAATATGCAGATCCGAAAAGCCTATTGGCGATTCCATCAAAGAAAAAATCTCGAATTTCTGTCACGTGGCACCAGAACAAGTTATAACCATTCACGATCTTTCCTCTATATACAGAGTTCCTTTAGTAATGGATAAGCAAGGAATAATAGATTATTTAAATGACAGACTTCAATTGAATATACAAATGCCTCTTCCACTACAATTTATGAATACATGGCAAAATCTCGCGGATCGAATTGATCACTTAAGGAGAAGTATGTTGAATAATTTTTTTTACTATTAGTATACTAACTGTAAGTATTTTTCTACATGGTTTACTCACAATAATTTATTTTTTGTTGCAGATGTAGATATAGCATTAGTCGGTAAATACACTAAACTCGAGGATGCTTATGCTTCTGTAATCAAAGCACTGCAGCATGCATCAATCAAATCAGGGTACAAATTAAATTTGAAATTCATTGACGCTGTACATTTAGAAGTTAAATCAAAAGAAATTAATGCTGTAGAATACCACAAAGCATGGCAGCAACTTTGTAGCGCTGATGGTGTGATAGTTCCAGGTGGTTTTGGCCTAAGAGGCATCAATGGAAAAGTTGAAGCTTGCAGATGGTGCAGAGAGCACAATAAACCTCTTCTTGGTATTTGCTTAGGTCTACAAACGGTAGTAATTGAGTACGCAAGAAACGTGATGAAACTCGAAGATGCCAACAGTACAGAATTTGATGCAGAAACAACGAATCCAGTTGTAATCGACATGCCTGAACACAATCAGGGAAATATGGGAGGAACTATGAGACTCGGAACTAGATCCACTCGCTTTGTAACTCCAGTATCTATTTTGAGACAACTTTACAGTAATGCAGAAACTATTCAAGAAAGACATAGGCATCGATATGAAGTTAATCCAAAATATGTTGAAAATTTTGAAGCTAGTGGATTGAAGTTTGTAGGCCATGATGATGAAAATATTCGGATGGAAATAGTGGAATTGGAAGGGCACGATTTTTATGTTGCTACACAATTCCATCCAGAGTATTTGTCAAGGCCAATGAAACCCTCACCACCCTTTTTAGGGTTAATTTTAGCGAGTGTAGGGAAATTGAAATCATATTTAGCAAAAGGTTGTGCTCTGTCACCCTCACAACTTAGTGACAACGATTCTGATGAAGGTTCTGCAATAACTGAATTAGTTGTACCTGCACTTACACCAAATTTAAAAAAGTGACAATGTGGTGTACTAGGGAAAATTTTGTAGTACTCATTTTTTTATTTTTCTATCATTTTCATTGTACTTAGTTAATTTTTACATTTTATATTAAGTTTTATACAATATTCTCAAAAACGAATGCCTGATCGTTTCGAAGTTTTTAAATGTAATGTATTTTGTGATAATTGAGAATGTCACATCAGTCTGCAATGGCTATGTGCAAGTATATAAATGGAGGATTTATAAGCTATTTATAAAAGAGGACGAGCTTGAAGTGTGTATATTTTTAAGAAATAATTAGAACTGTTTGTGATCTAATCGTTAGAAATTTAAATTACCGGCTGACAGCACTACGAACACTCTGTTTATAGCCAAGCAAGAATTTTTTATGTTTTAATAATGATATATTTTACGAATAAGTTAAATAAAATTACGATTTAAACTGACCAATAAAAATTTTTTCAAAAAAAATCTATCATGTTTTATATTTTATAAAAATTTTAGTTTCTAATAAAGTTTCTCCTCTTAATGAAAAGTAAAATTGGTTATACCAACAAATGACTTGGATAATTGGCACAACAAATTAACATGAATAATTTCATTGATTCCGAGCACAGATAATATTTAATAACAATCATTTAAAGAGTGCAAAGTTGTAGTAAGTTTTTAAATTGTTAAATGACTATGTGATTGTTACAGTGAGAATGGTTTATATCCGACAACACAACATCATTGGAATTTGACCTGATACAAATGAAAACTAAGAGGAAGCAAAAGGACACGACCATTATATTTGACACGATACATATACCGGTAAAAGTCAAGGTATCAAAAAGAAAAAAATTAAAAGCTATGCGAAAAATCACTAAAATGAATTTAATTATATTAAATAATATTTTTTTAAATAAAATAACAGTGTTAACAATTTTCTTAAAGGACTTTATTAACTAAGAAAAAATCATCGCTGTGTTTCTTATCTACAAACTTGTAATATGTATCTTAACATTATTGCTTATAATAAATAAAATAAATAAAAGACAAGCTTGGTGAATATCACGAAGCTTCAAACGCACATTTTATAATCATATATTATTTCGAATTTCTTTTAATGCTTTTTCTGCTATTCCAGTGGAATCTCTTTCTGTACAATCTAAAAATAAAAATAAATTTTTGTTAAAAAAACATAAAAATATAAATATTTTATATTTTTAATATTTTATATTTTTAATAATTAGTAATACTTTATTCAAATATGCAATGTTCCTAATTAATTAATCTATTTCATAAAAATAATCAACTTTTGTTAGTTTGCTAATTAATAATTTTAATAGTAATGATATAGTTGATATAGCATTTAAAAACAACATTAACATAAAATTTATTTGATTTGAATTAAAAAAATAAATAATAGGTATTAAATATATTCTAGACTTGTTACAATGAATAGATATGTAGATATGAAAGTGAAATTTTGATGAAATTTCTGCGTAACCAGGAACTTTTAAAAGCTTAAGAACTCAATTGAAGAAACTTTAAAGACATGTAAATATAAACACAATTACAAGTCCTTTTTGACACTAATATCAAAACAATTAAATTTATAATAAGTAATGAAAGAACTAATTTAGTTAAAAATATTATTTAATTTGAATCTATTAGCTTTCTGTTTTGATTATGTACAATATCGTAAAGAGCGCAATGGAAAACGAGAAGTAATGCAAGATAAGGACTTCGGGCACATGTAAGTCACCTGAATGCAGGCGTCGAGGTAATCTTGCTCGGACATTTCCTGGTTCTTAGCAGGCGGCACTTTTCCCCGACGGCGCAACTCCTGCTTGGCGTCGTTCAAATCAAATATCGCCACAGGGTCCAGCCTTCTCTTGAGCACCAGGCCCGCCAGGTACTCAATGTAGTGCTGCCTGCGGGGAAAAGTACCCTACTTTAATGCGACTCAAGCGTTCTCGTAAGCTTAAATGTTACCTCGAGCAGGTCCTGCCGATATTCCAGCGGATCGCGGCCGTACCAGTTGGCCGGTAGCTTCTGGCCGGCACGCAGGACGCAAGTCTCGAGGTCGTCGATGGTCAGTAGGGATTCGGGCTCGATGCGCGACAAGCGCACTTTGCTCACCAGGTACTCGATGTAATGGATCCTGCCAGTCATTATGCCAAGAGGAACGAGTTGTGGGAGGGCGACAATTCGCAAATTCACATTTTACTCTTTGTTTTTTCTTTTATTATTGCAATAGCTTGACTGAGATTTATGAATTGTTAAATTCAATTTCAAGATTTCGTATAGCAATTAATAGTGGATTCGAAATGTATGCATACATATTATGCCATTTTACATTCAACTATTCAAATTAACACAAAAACATTTATTTATTTTAACAATTCATCAGGTAAGATATAGTAACAAAAATTCTTGTGCTGATCACAATAAAGTCTTTTTTGTGGTTCATAAATGTAAACCTATACCTAAATTACTTTTGACTAATTTATAAAAGGGAAAAGGAGAATAGTGTACTAATACTAATAGTGTACAAGTGTACCAATCAAATTACAAATTCAACGCTAAAATATAAAAATTCATGTTACTATATTAAATTTTAGTCAAGCTAATGATGATTAACTGCAAAATGAAGGTGGTTCACGATGGTTATTACTCAAGTATTATGCAATGAAATGTTATTAAATAATTCAAATGAAAAATAAAAATGTACTTAAAATTAATGTAAAAATGTAAAACAACTACGATTTCTATACTGTAATCTCGCAGAACATTAAACATCATTATGAAAAAATTATTTGTCAACAATTCGTTCTTTATAACTCGACAATATATACATAAATTATTTATAAGAGAGATCATAGAGCGATGCTGGTTTATTACTCAATAAAATCTGTTTAAAAAAGACTTCTGGGCTGAAGCTTCTAATTTGAGTCTTTTTTTTATTTAGATTCTGAAACAACTTAAATCTCTTCAAGTCGAACAACTCGATTCTATATAGTTAGTAGATTTAAAAAACCATTGGTGTAAACACTTAACAAAAGTCAGCATATAGCTTTATTATCTCTCCATATCAATCCACAGCCCCGTAAGAATTACCTGCACAAACCAGCATGACCCTCGGCAACGTCAGAGCTGCAGACGGCATCGACTACCCCTGCTGGCGTTTCCTTCTGCAGCTGAACCTTACATCTGCGCGGTCCTACTGGACCCACGGTGTCGTAGCTCACACCATTATCTCGCAGAAGCTGCTGCAGTTGAACAGGTTCTTTGTCGCGCAGGTAGAACAGACAATTGCGTGGATGGTGAGCGTGAAGCCCTAGTTTGGCGCAGTAGGCGCTTACTTTACACTTGGCTCCCATCACAAATTTCCTCCCGCAGCCACAGCAGAACTCGTACTTGCATTGACTGCATGTAAAGTGCATGCAACCTACGAAAACATAAATATATAAAACACAAAAAATAAGAACTGTTTATATTACGTGATTTAAAATAATCTGAAGATTTACCTCCACGTGATAAGGAATATTTAAATTTGCATTTGGGACAATCGATTCCATTGTCTGCCAAGTGTCGCTCTAGACCTTTGGCTTGATTATCAGGATCGTTCTCGTCTTTCCAAGCACCGAACTGGTCACAACTGATGCCTTCGTGTTGTTTCTCCCACTTGATAAGATAATAAATAGATGAATGAATAAAATTGTATGTGAATGTACGAATGAATTGTAATTAAATAGTTTCCTTTGATTCTACGTACGGGTTTTCGGCAAAATGCACACGTGACGGATCTGCAATCTGGGCATATTAACCTTTTCTGATTGTGATCTGCGTAAAATCCACTGGAACACTGAACCAATTTAAAAACTTTAATTACAAAATTAAGAATGTCAAATGAAACTTATTAAAGTACATGATTTACACTCGGTTTAACATATGAAATTGCACCATCTCTCACCTGAACGCACCACTTGAAGTTCGGATCCTGCATGAGCGTACGATCCCTGAGTTTGCGCTGGAAAAGCTCATGAATTGGCGGATCAAGTAGCGCCTTCAGCTGAATGTCCAGTATACTAAAGTACTCGAGTACCTCGTCCTCATTGGCATCGCGTAGGTCAGGTTCTTTACAGAACGGACAGACCGCGTCAGTGATGCTACGGTCGCTGATCTGTATCGTGAAGTAATTCTTGGCACAGTCGTTGCAACAGCGGTGCGTGCATCGTAGCATCGACACCATCTGATAGTACAGATATGTTAATGTCTCTTAGATTTTAGATGAAATAATTTTATTTATTTACCGAATATGATTTTTCAAACTATTTTTTTCTTCAACGACGTAATCTACATACTTAATGTGGATCATTTTACTCAAATACCTGACTCATGGAGAACCTGCCAGTGCAGAGTTCGCATTCCTGCTGAAGGAATGTGAGCGCTGATTCGACACTTGAACACTGCTTTGCCGCGTGTAGCGCTTCCTCGTCGTTAAATTTGAGGGAGAGCAAACTCGCTGCGACCTCGGCTTCCTCGTAGCTGGACGCCTTGCCCTCGGCCAGCAATCTCCTGGCGACCCTCTACAACCACAATAAATGATATTAAAAAAGTATTGGTAGTACGTATTTAAATAGGTGAATCATTGAAATAGAAAGTTTGTGCTTTTTTAAGGGGGTGCCGTTCTGTGGGAATTTCTGGATAATACAGGCTGAAACGGGCTTGACAAAATACAACTTAAGAAGGTACAGGTGTTATTAACATTTCATAGATAGTAAAAAGAAGTATTATTTACTGAATAATTTGTAATGTTGGCATAACATTGTTTCAAAAGTAGTTCTATAGCGATTAAATGGAAATAACAATAAAATTATTTCCAATGGAGACAATATCGACTTAAATCTATTATTACAGGACTTTCTATGTTGTAAAGCGAATTTTAAAATTTAATTTTAAATCTTGTAAGCTTTTAATTTTAGTTTACTAGGTGATTGTAAACTTCTTATGTGAAATATATGCATCTAAATTCTTAGGTTTTGAAATGAAAATGAGGAGCATGCGGAACAAATTTGATGGTATATAAGTACAAAGGGCAAAATTAAGTGCACCAACGTCTAAAATCGAGCTCTTTGAATATAAATATGATTGAGTATTTACAATGGTTTTGCGCTCAAGCTCGGCGAAAATGATTTTTTAATTATAGCAATTGATAATTTTTCATGATATTTATACTTTCTATAACAATGGAAAACGTGGTTTATATCATTTTGCTGCAAACTAATAGTTCGAAGATGAAGTGAAATGATGGTCTGATTTGCATAAGCAAGCATTTGTTAAAAATATTAATTCGCAATCTTTAATTCCTCAACGTTTTTTCTAAAAAAATGTCAAAAATGAACCTACGTATTAATTTAATTATTCGACTGATAATTTTAAATACAAATTTTGAGAATTTGGTGAAAGATATCGATTTAAAATAAGCTAACAACTACAAAGGTTTTCATTTATGATCTTTACAGCTTCATATAAATTAATACTTTCAAGGATGTACCGCAATGTATTTTCTATATACCGTACAATTTTTATCTTTAAATTTTCTATTATTGATAACTAATTATTTTTACATCTATTTTAAATCATTTTCGCAATGTGTTTCAAAATGGACGAAGTAATTAATCATGTGTATGAGTGACATGAATTAATACGTTAGTCGAACAGATACATACTCACCTTCAATTATTAATTATTACATTTTACAATTATGAATGAAAATAGTATTATATGTCAACACGCATGGGTGAAAAGAAAACCAAAGGGATGAAATCCGGAAATGGCGACACGATTGTTTCCAAAAAGTATTTTATCTCGATTTTTCACTTTGTTATGCGGAAAGAAGGTGTTACTTGCGAATTATGCGATCAACAAAACGTCACTGTTATTATTGCAATTGAGCTCTTTGTAGACATTGGTCTGCCAACAACAGACTTGACAGTGTCGTTTTAATCCTAGTCTACTGACCTCCCGTTCACACGTGGGAGCAGTTTCCTTGCTGTTGTTGGGCTCTGCTTTCTTTCCCTCCTTTTTAGGCTCTCTCTTTGGTCGACGCTTCTTATCGCTCTCGAAGCGTTCAACATAACTTGCCACGATAGAAAAGCGTTTCTTTGGTTTAACTACCGTTGCCACGGTCACCTTCGGTTCTTCCTCAGCCTTTGTCATTTGTCTCGATGCTTTCTGTTGATTACTTACGGATGCAATTGGTTTATTATCATTGAGAACAACTTCTGATTTATCGGGACTTTCAGATTTACTGGGCTCTTTAATATCTTTCACCGATGTATCTGGCGGTTCTGAAATTTTTTCACTTTTTTCAACAACATTGTTGGGATTTTCTATGCTTGATTCGTCGTCTGATGATTTATAATCCGAAAGTTCGGCTTTGATTCGATTCAAAGTTTTTTCCAGCATCTCCTCCACATTCGATATTTTAGCAGAATTTTCTTCGAATTCTGAAGCGACTTCCTCATCAATGCTTATTTCTTCGACTTCGTCTGAATCAGTGTCATAAGTGACTTCTTCTATTATTTCTTCAGTTCCTTCACTTGCACTAATTTCATCAATTATTTCTTCGGACCTTTCACTGCATTCACTTTCTTCTGTTACTTCTGATTCTCTTGATACTTCTTCGACTTCAGACTCTTCTTCAATTTCTGATTCACTTTCTGCAATTTCTTTCTCCTTCTTTAACGATTCTACCTCTTCTTCTTCCTCTTCGTCTTCATCATCATAATCTTCAACTTCATCATCATCATCGTCATCCTCATCTTCATCATCATCTTCAACTTCATCATCATCATCATCATAATCATCTTCTTCTTCATCTTTTTCATCTACAACTTCTGATTTTTTTACACCTATATTTAATATATTGACCGTCTCAATATCTTCTTTCGCTGCTTCTGATATACGATTGATTACCCCTTTATTTGATTCTTTTGATTCATTATGTACGTTCAATTCCTGAGTAACTTTTGCAGGTTTTTCTTTAACAGTATCTTTGTGCGTATCTGTAATTTCAACCTTATTTCTATTTTTTTGACTTTCGGAATGTATAGTTTGAGTTTGAGTTGAATGCATTTGTTCTTCTGTCTTCGCTATTATTTTAATATCTCGCATTTTATTAAAACATGTTTCTTCTTCATGACATAGGTCCTCTTTTTCTACTATGTCCTCAGTTTTCTTATTATTCATCAATTTTTCATTAACTTTTTCTGATTTTATAAAATTTTCATTTTGTTTCAGTTCTATGGGTTGACGGTATCGTTGAAACTTCTTGAATAAACTTGATTCACATGCTTTAAAGGCAACAGTTGGTTTGATGATTTTAGCGTCCAATTGCCTTTGTAAACTAATAGAAATTGTTTGTGCTGGAATTCTTCGTGCACCTTTAAATATCGGTATCTTTGAAGGGAAATTCATCTCGAGATTTTTCTTGTCGTATTTTTCTATTTTGTTTTGGGTAACGCTTGCATTGAAAACTTTTACTGAACTTCTAGTTAATGGTTGAAATGTTTTTGATTGTTTTAGAGAAAAGATTTGATTTTTACTATGCGCTGTATGCATTGCTCTTATTCTAGGGTCATTTTTCAAATTAATATTTTGAATTTTGGGAATCATTGTTGAAATTTTATTTCTTTCGAGTGCTTGTTTAGATGGAGGTAATTTGGAAAGCACTTTAGTCTGCGCATTCAAGATTTTAGGTGGACTTTTGGACTTTGCTTGATAACTCTTCAGAATATTTGCTGGTTTCTTTAGGTATTTTACTGGTGATTTCCTTCCTATTATAATCTTCTTTACAGGAGACCTTGGTCTTGCTTTGTTAAATTGTCTTTGTGGATTATATGAATCCGATACCTTATTTAATCCATTTTGTTGTACATTTGATTCTGTGGATTGTACATTTTCAGAAACTATTGCTGTTGTCTCAATTATTGTTTTTTCAACGCAAATATCTTCTTTAGCATCAATAAATTCAAGATCGTAATAATCGGGTTTAATGATATTTGTTGAAGTTTGTTTGACCATTGGAGCACAATCCTTAACTGTTATCGTTGGTAACTCAGAAACTTTGATTTCAATAACATCAATAGATCGATTTGAGGAAATACTTTGCTTTTCCGCTTCTACAGAGCGAATTGGTTCAAATTGAGCTTCAGGTTTAGAGAATATATTAATTTCTTCCGAACTAAGAACGTGCGGAATGATAGTGCGATTTTCGTTACCATATTTTATGGTATTTACAGAAACTTGCGAATTAGGAACTTGAGTTTTTTGGACGTTATATTCGTTTTTATTTTCTACGGATGTCTGGTTATTAATTTCTTTGGCTTCTGTAATTTCTGAATAAATTTCAGAAGAAAGAGAAGTTTCTTCTGAACTTGGTTCTATATCACAATCATCACTTGATTGTGTATTAGAATTTGTTAAATACGAAAGAACTGTAAAAAGGGTAGTTCGCTTCTTGCCTTTACCAGAAGAGTCATTACTTTTTTCAGAGCTATTAGATTTATCAAAATTATTTGAGTCATTTGTTACTTTATCGTTTTCTTCTATTTTATAGGTTGTTTCTGATGCGATTGATGAATCGATTTCCGAACTAGTATCTGCAATTTTGTTATTTTTAGAGCTTAATTTAATGATTTTTGATGAAATATGCATGAAATTTTCATTCGATGACTGCTTTAGCGGTGATAATATTAGTAGTGCGTTAGTAGTTACGATTTCTTCGGATGAATTATGTGAGTCTGAAGTTTTGCTGATGGATAAATCTTCTTCCTCAAACGTTTTATTACTTTTAGCCAATTCGTGCTTCGTTACTTCATTTTTTATAGTAACTTCTTGTATTGTTTGATTCAACTGTTCTGAATTCGAACTATCATCAAAGTTATCTTCACGTACCGTGCAAAATTCCTCGGATGATGATGAACTATCGTCCAAGCTTTGATTTAACATGTCTGAACCATTGCATGATTCATCGGTTTTAAAATTATCAGTATGAACATTGTGATTTTGTATAATGGGAATGGTTTCCTCCTTATAAATTTGTGATAATCGGAGTGTATCAGCATGAGTGATAGCAGCAGTTTCCAGTTCTCTTGTGCCTTTCTCTGCTGCTTGAATGATCAAATCCTTACTACTCGATATTTGAATGTGTGCAACACTTGTACATACCCCTTTCAATGATATCTTTAATGGCGTTTGAGTTTTTAGTAATGATTCTTGACTTTTTGGTGTCGAAATAGTATTTGCAGTTTCATTATTGATTCCCACTGGTGTTATTTTAATATGATCCACTGGTATGTGCGAATTATTACTTTTATCAATTGCAGGTGCGTTTGAAGTTTCTTTTTCTGGCTTTCCACCTTCTTTATGAGAATTCACTGCGTCTTCTACTTCGTGTTTAACTTTTTTAAATTTAATTTCGTTAAGCTCGTCAACTATATTATTGTCACAAGCATTAACACTAGCGGACTCACAATTACCAGTCACTTTGAGATCATTTGATACTTTTACATTTGCAGAGCTTCTTTCTTCTGATCTTTCTTTCACTAGATTTTGCGGAATAGAAATTTTAGAATCAGTGATAACAGGATTTTCGTTTGCAATGTCAATAGTCTTTATTTCAGAAACTAAATTGTCTTCCTTATTTATTAAGATATTTGATTCTTCAAGTACTTTTTTCACTGATGTAGGAGTTATGTCTTGTGTTGGTATTTCGGCATTATTTACATTTTGTGTACTTTGAGGCTTGGAATTTCTTGATGTTTCGAGCGGTTCTACAACATTCGAAATGAGATTTTCTGTTTTAGTCGCCACGTCGATGTCATTTTGCTTAATATTTTTGTTTTCTATAACATTAGAATTTGCACTTTGTTCTTTTGAATCCGAGTCATCAGCATTTTCCCTAATTTTTTGAGTAAGCGAGATGTTTGGGTCATTAGGAGTACTGATGTTATTTTCTTTTTTGTTATTGTCATTTTGCTCTATGAGAAATTTATTTGTATTTAAAGTTTCAGAATTAGGAATATGTATCTCATTATTTATTTCATACTTTGTGCCATGAGAAAGATTAGAGTTAATAGTTTCAGAATATGTATTCATTTTGGGTGATGGTAAATTTATACTTTCATTTAAAATTTCAACATTAACATATCCTGTAGCAATATCGTCTTCTTTTATGTCAATTGTACCAGGTGTTTCATTGTTTAACTCCGTAGGTACTGTTTCAGAATTACTAATCTCTAAAGTATTCTTCACTTGCGTAACATCAAGTGAGTTAGAAATAGGTTCTTCTTGAAAAGTTTGAACTTCAAGATTATCTTTATTAAGCATTGCACTTTCTTCAGATGTTTTAGGTAAAAACATTCCTAAAGCAGCCGTTATTTGACCTAAAAGTTGTTCCGGTAACATTTTCATGGTGGACATCAACTGCTCTACAGCGGGTTGATCTATTTCGTTTTCCAAGCTTTTAGAAATTTTGCTTTCTAAATTTTTAATTTCAGATTCGGTATTATTAATGTCGCTTTTATTTTGCATCTTTTTTCCATTCTCTTCATTTACACTTAATTCTGTCATTTCTTTTTTTACATTTATTTGATTATGATTACCATTTTTTAAGGCTATTTCATTAGCTACATTCATAGTATCACATTGTTTTTTATTTATAATATTATTATCGTTTGCTTTATTTGTAATTAACTCATTAGTCTTTTCTTGTAATTCTGTTTGTTCATGGCTTTCATTTTGAGGGGGTATTGTATTACCATTAAGTGTATTACTATTATTTTTTTTACTTTCAACTGCTTTGTAACCCTCTTCATTTATTTGTAATTCAGTATTTATTTCTTCGGTTTTTGATTCTCCTTTTTTACTATTTACAATGTCAGTTTTATTATCTTCAAGTATATTTGTATTAACTGCTTCTTCAGCTTTAACCACTTTATCATTATTTTGATCAATTTCTAAATGAAAATTTATTTCTGATTCAATATGGTTGTTTATACTGTTTTGACTAGTGGTATCGGTTAGAATTGTATTCTTATCATTGAGTATCTCTTTTTCAATCACATTGTTTGTATTGGTTTCTAATTCACTGTTCGTATCTTTTATTTTCACTTCTTTACTCTCATTTTCTGCTACTAATTCTGGTTTTTCTTTCACTATATTTTCATCTAAATTATTATTGTTCATTTGTTCTTCAACATTGTTCGTAGTTTCATTAGTACTTTTCAACTCAATATTTTCGTAATGCCTAATCTCCACATTATTCTGTGCTTCCTGCATCAATTCGTTTTTTCCATCCACGTCAGCTTCAGCTTTCGGTACCTGGATCTCCACGATTTTTTCCGTCTGCTTGTGCTTTTGTCCCATTTGACTCTGCTCAAAGTGATTTTCTTCTTTAGTTTTTCTAGCATCTTCTTCACTAGTGAGTCTCAATAATTCTCTCTCTAATCGCTCTGAGGCGCCTTTCAGAATTTCGACTTCATTTCTGAGCTCGGGCGACTGATTAACTTTGCGAATCATATCCTGAGACTTGCCATTGTTTAGCAGCAGTTCCTCCTCGCGCTCCCAATTCGCGGTGAGCTCGCGTAGCGCGGCCAATTGCCGTTGAAAGTCTGTATGGACGTCGGTGTACATAGCTGTTGGATTTACCTGTTTCTTCGCCTCCTTGTCCTGAAGAATGCCGAGGTCCTGTTGCTGCGTTATCGCTGCCACTACGACATCATCCATTCGCCCAGCTAAAATTGATTACTTTATCAATTCAATATTTTTTAACTATACATGAATAATAATACTTGTATTATATACATAATGTAATCAACATGTAAATTAAAAAAAGATTATAGTGATTTGTGACATTTAGTTAATACATTATAGAAAAATGTATGACCTGCTAGTGGTGCAGCTTCTTCGTTTTCTACTCCAGTTGGCGGCCCCCAAATCCTCATTAGAAATGGTTTCAACTGGTCCTTTTGTAATTCTAGCAATGAAGCTTCCTCATTTCCTGCATTATTGTCTAGAGCGGCAATAACGTTATTCAATGTAAAATTTCCTTTAGCCATTATATTCTGACACTATAAACATAAATAATTGATTTTAAATTTATTTTTGCACATAAAATTAAAAAAAAAAAATGGTTCAAACCTTCCTCTGGCGCAACTGAATAGCACTGGCGACGGCGATCCATATATCGCCCTTGGCGAGTCTGAGCACCTCCTTAGCTTCAATAGCGCTGAGTATGCCAACATCGTTACCCTCGCCGAGGTCCTTGCCGCGGGTTGTCGTCAGAATCTGCACCGTTTCGATGAGATGCGGCCACTGGTTCCTCAGCCAATCGAGTGGATTCGTTGGATCCTGAGCGAGGGCCACCTGAATGTCATCGGCAGAAAAACCTCGACGCTCTGCCTCGCGTAAAACCTCCACGAGCTCGAGACCCTGGCGCGTCAGACTCTGTAGAACAGGATTGTTGCTGCTGCTGTTGCTGCTGCCTGGTTCACCATATCGTGGCTGACTTGGCTCCTGACAAATTTCAAGTTAAGAGTATATAATTAATTATTACGTTTTTATAAATTAATCGCATTTTTCATTAAACATGGCTATGTAGTTTCATAGTCATGGTAAGATTTACTATTTGTAAGTTCTGGTTTGTGGTCTGCACTATCCGTGAGGATACTCATAAATAAGCTTTTAAAAGTTTTAGATAGGCTTGTGGTCATTCAGAAAAAGTAGGATGCCAACGAAGTCGCAGTAAGCAGAGTAACGCAGGGGAATGTACTAAACCGGTGCTTTTGCTTAAACCTAATCAAAATATGAAACTTAAAAAAAAAAAAATCTGGGGAAGTGTGGAGATTGTTGAAAAGAATAAGGGTGAAGTTTACTGAAGTAAGTGGGAAAATCCAAATTTCTTGCGACAAGTGAAAAGTGCAAAAAATTACTTTCATACTGTTTCCCCACTTGTATACGATAGCCCCTATGAGAATCTTTACGCTTACATAAATTCTTCACGTTTGTAGTAGTTTTGTACGTTCTCCATTGATATTTATAGGGGGAATTCGTCGGCATTCTCCTTTGTATTTCTTGAATGTCATTTTTCAAGGTACTAAGTATAGTAGACTCATTTTTAGTTAACGAAGTATTAATCGTTAACAAAAAAAGTTATTGATGTTATAATAATCACGTTCGTATATTTAACTTTTAACGTACTAAAGAAAATAAGGTTAATTAGGCTAGTGGCATGTATATAAACACATAATGGAGCGAATAGCATTCACACACTCACATGATTCGAGCAATGATTAAATATGAATATTGAACTATTTAAACATTATTAAAATTTAAATAAAATACATCGCTATTTAAGTAAGGTGCTGCATATTCCAAGGGCTCTAGGCTATAAAAACGAGGGAAAAAAGCGTTAGTATAATAACAATATCATTATTTATAAAAATAACTAAAGCATTACGGAAGCTAAAAAAATAAACCAAACTGGAACATCTAAATGAAACGCAACGTAAAGAGACGTATCGAAAATTCAAGTAAGGATGACATGAAGACATTGCTTTTTACCCTGGAACGGTAATATTGGTGTGGCGAGGTGAGTGAATTCCTTCTGGTTCGCTCTCGCATGGGGATGGGCTGTTGTCTGTGATTTCCTCGTTGGCGCGCATTGTACACGTCCGGGCTGCTCGGAAATCTACCGTCCTAAAACACATGCTCGATCCAATTCGTAAATGTGACTCGCGACCGGTGGGTAACTACGATTCTGGCAAGACTAGAATTTACGTGGGCGGGCTAAGCTCGTCTGTCGATTCATATAATAACATCGATATTAATTTATTACGAACAAGAGAATATTGTTATCAAAAAGGAAAACGTTAAAGAAAAAAAAACTTATAAATTATAAAGACAGCTCACATTCTTTCTTGAATACTTATATAGTATAGGATTTATTTAGAAACTGATCATTGGTAATACATTTCCAAATGAATCTCGATTTTTGGTTCCGTTAACAGGGATTGCGTAAAATTATATTATTTTAATTCGTTCGGCAAAGCATTCGATCGTTTATTGCTAACTAACATACTTCTGAGTCGCTGTCGTCGTATCTCGTCGAACTTTTTGAGGGGGCTAAAGACGTTGCCCTTCGAAACCTATCTTCGCTTTCTTTTAGTAGACTCGGATCTTCGTAGGTCTGGAAGAATAATTCTTTTTGGAATTTTTGAGCTTAATCGTGTAGTGCAGTATGTTGAGATCATATAAGTAAATCGTTCTGTTCTTTTTTGCTTTAAATTATATTAGGATACGTCATTCGACAAAGTTAATTAGTATTAATGCAGTTGTAAGTATAAATGATTATTTCAATTCCTGTTTTAAGTTGTACCTTACACATTGAATCGTTTTAATAAGACTTTATTTATTTATTGAACACTCATTTAGTCAGTAGGGCGTAAAAAAGGAGATTATTATAAAAAACTAGTTAAACGATAAGACAGTAACAATTAAACAATCATGATGTACGAACATTTCTGGTAACTTTTAATCATCCATAGACTGATGTATCTTGAATCATTATATTTTATTTAAATAGTAATGTGTTAAAGTAAGACTGTTATTTCACTCACTTGTGTTGAAATGCTTTGAGGAGGTGGTGAGGTGCCAGTGGAAACAGTTGTGCTCTTTACCTCTTTTTTAACGGATTCAGGTACGCTATCTTCGTTTTTTGGAGCCGATTCTTTCATTTCGGGAGTTGGCTGTTCTAACGGTTTATTTTCACTTTGCGTGGAAGTTTCAGTCAATGCTATTGTCAGGCTATTATCAGGCTTGAGTTCAGTCGATTTTGAAGTATCGTCATTTTCAGGGATATCCATGGGTGACGTTCCTCTCGAAGTATTTTGCATTTTCGATTCGGCATTAGTGGGAAGTTGAGCAGCTTTAGCTTCTGTGGATTGTGTTTCCTGGGAATTGTCTTTGGTATCTGGAGATTTGGACTGTTCCTCAACTGCGGCAGGAGGTTCTGCAAAGTGAAATAGTTTAGTTGTACTTTTACTAGAACACATTTGCTCCAGTTTCAGATGTCACTTTTACTCGATCTAATGATTTAGATATTAAAGTCAACGATTGGTTTCAGATTAATAATACATTTCTCGTTATAAATGAGAAGTTGATTAAAAGAAATAGTATAAATGCTAACTTGTATAATTTAATTACAGAAGAGTTATAGTAGTAAAAAATTGCTCAAATTCTGTAATTAGTTTATGATTTAGCTAATTATTTCAGTTGCTACCCTAATAACACACAGTTGGAAAAAAAGTTCGAAAAAAGTCCAAGAAACCTCTAAAAAATATTTAAAAAGTTCGTTAAAGTAGTGAAAGACTGATGTGAGTTATTTTCAGTAGAGAGAACACTTAATTTTTTAGAACTCATATATATTTTATATCAAATAACATGATGACTTATTTTTGTTAATTTCGACATTAAAAATAAATTAAGAGTATAATTTAGTTATAATAATAATAAAACATAATAAAAATAATTTCCGTGAAAGTTTAAGCTTTGTAAATATTTGTTACATACAGATTGCTGGTCGTCAACTAATTTTTGATTAATGTTAAATGTAAAGCAATCTTAACATTACGTTGAGGTAGAAGATGTGAATAAAGGAATACGTGAGAATTTGGTAAATTCAAAGAGGAAAGGCCAAATGCACGATCGTCCTTGAAATGTTGCAGCTTGAATGAATAATATTAATTGACGAAGATTAGAGAATATTAGTGCTGAGTTTTATTTTTCAAAGCACGATTTTGCATTTGGTGCCACATTGCATATTATATGAAAACGCTTTCGAAGTTTTATTATTCATTCAAGAATATACAATTCGAGTGGATTTCTTTTAAATAAAGAGGTTTTATATGACAAACAACTGGATTTGTATAGCATTGTTACAGAACAGTAAAAAAAATTCGCAAGAAGATGGTAAAAACAATTTTTTCATAAGAAACAGAATTAAGGTAAAGGCACTTGAAAATTGAACGGGCATGAGTAGATATTGTTCACATCTAACAGAATCAAGAATTAACATGATGAAGAAACTTTGTTTTATCGGAGTTCAATACGTATCTAATATCACAGATTACTGTAGAATAACATTTTTCCATATTTTTTTATTTCTATTGCAGGACAATAAACTTGTACATGACACTTCTGAATTAACAAACTAGTATCGAAACATCAAATCAGCTGGTAGATTACAAACAACATTCTCCGCCCCCAATTGTAATCACATGTCTCCACCTTAATTAAAACAAATACGATAAAGAACACCATCAGTCACTCCTCAACAAGTGTACAAACAAACAAAGCACGATCGAAAAAGATAAAAGATAATTATTTGTACAATAATATGTTCGCGTTGCGATTCATGACAACATAAATATAATACAAAAGGTTAAAAGGTGGCCGGTCACTTGGTAAACTTGGTGCCAAATGAAAAGCTGATCTTTCGTCTGGTTCTACCTTTGGCCTTGATGCTATCTGGACTTTCGGCTTCAGCACCGGCAAGTCTCAGCTTGCCGAGGCTGCTCTCCGCCTCATCCTCATCGTCTTCGTCGTCATGACGGGGTGGTGGTAAAGCGCTGCTGCGCGTTTTGCAGCAGACCGCGCACACTTTGTCCTTTGGATCGTTCAGGAAGGTGCAGTGCTCGCACGACCACTCGCCTCTCATCACCTGTGCAATTGAGTTCTTTTGTTAGTAAATATATTTACCGACACAATCATAATTGAGCAAATTACGGAAATTATTAAATAAAACGGCGAATCACCTCCGACAAGTGGTCTTTGGTCATATCGCCGTTTCTTTTGGGTGTCTCGCTTCGTTTCTGCTCGTTCGTCGGTGACATTGGTGACATTGGCGGCTTCTTCTCCTGCAGCTTGGAGCGTCTCTCCGGCGTTGACGAACGGGATGGTTTCTCTGGGATCTTCGCTCGTCTTTCTGGAGTTGGTGATCGCGGGGATGGCTTATCAGGGACACGTCGCCTCTCCGGAGTCGGTGATCGCGGGGATGGTTTTTCGGGGACTCGTTGTCTCTCTGGTGTCGGAGATCGTTGTAATGGTTTTTCGACGACTTGGTGCTTGTCTGGAGTTGGTGATCGAGTAGCTCGTCCATGACTTGCTCGTCTGTCTTGTAATGGTGGTGACGATGTACTTCGCTGTCTGTATTTTTCACTCGGGTAGCCTCTGTTTTAGATTTTAATGTATAATTTTAGTTTCTGATGCAATATATAAATTGAATTATGCAATATAATATGAAATATATTGTGGTTTGAAAGAAGAGACAATGTTTGAAAGATCTTTATGAGTTTGGCATCATAATTTTCTGCATTTCTAGGAATGACGCAATGTATAGAATATTGCTCTATAAATTTTAAATGATTTATGTATCAGTGTATAGTTTTAAGAAGGTTGTCTTTGTATCTTAAAATATGATACTGAAATTAGCAGACAGTTAGGTGGCAGAAAGGTTTAAAAACTAGTGGTTCTTAACTGAAAACAAAATGAATAGAAAACGCGCCAGAACAATGCTCTGTACTTCTAATGTATTATACAAACTACAAATATATGTTCATTAGTGTATAAAACATATAAATATATTGATAGCGATTTTGTTTATTTTAATGGTTATATTCATTTATTTGTAGTTTATAATGCACTACAGAAGTGCGAGGCACTGTTTTGAGATACTAACTGGACGTTTTCTATTAATTTTGTGTTGAAGAGAGAACCACTGTGTACTGAGCTTTTCGGTTGCTTACATGCCTGCTAACTTCAGTATCGTTCTTAAAATTCATTTGAACACTAAATCTATAAGAGTACTATTTAATAATGCTTTAACGAGAAAGAGCTTGAACTGTTTCAAAAGCGATTAGATTATCTTCTATCCGAACCAAAAATATTACTTCTAACGTTTTTGATTCTAGAAATATTACATTCTAACGTAAGTATTTAATTTACCTGGGAGTTCCAGCGGCATGATCAAGCCCATCCGACTCCTCGAAAGACGAAAGTCTGCCACTCCTGACTGAGCCAGATCTCCTTCTCCTGTCTATTCTGGGGTCGAGTTCCTCGGAGTCGCCTCTCCTCGCTCCCTGCGGTTTTTTCGATAAGGATCTGGGCATCGAGGCTCGATCTCTATCTACGTAGTCATCCGAGGAGCTTGTCATCTTTGTCCTGTGCTGACTGTTACCTCGCGAGTTCAGCTGTTGCTGCTGTTGATGATGTTGTGGACCGGAAGCAGAATCATCGGTGCTTTGTCCACTACGTGCCTGTACACTACCGGCGCGGTGGAAACGATTCGGTGGCTCTTCTACCAGACGAAGGTCGTCATTTACAGGACGACGTGTGGACGCGAGTGAACGTCTGTCGTCCTCCTGTTCAGCGGGATTGCGAGGTGGCAGTGTGCCATTCGTCGGGAAGTGGTTGGCAATCCATTGCTCCTCCAAGCTGTTTATTCTGTCTTCTGATCGCCAGCTGCACGTAAAGAAACAAAGGGAATCAATGAGAGATTTCAAGCATTTTAGGAAAAAAACTTTCGGAACTTAACTATACAAACATGAAAGTAAAAAATCTGTTGCTTACTTTCTCCTGCCCCTAGCGAGCTCGTCCTGATGATAGCCCCTGGACCTCGCAGCCCTGGTACTGTTCACACTATCCCTTCTGCCGTTGTAGTTCCTGGAGCTTCTAGACATTCGGTCGTCAAAGTCCGATTCGTCGGAGTCCTCGGAGGAGGCATCGGAGGGCGAGCTGGGCGACCTCCTCATCCTCGATCTCGTTGATGCGGTGGACTTTCTGGATTTGAGACTAGGCGAGGGCGAGGGAGCTTTGGAGCGTCTATTGGACTTGACGCTGCGTGCTGGACTATGAGCGCGCGAGTTCGGCATCATCGGACCAGGATAATACGGCGGCAACATATGTGGAGGTGGAGGTCCATAACCCATAGGGTAGCCCGGCCACATTGGCGTTTGATTCAGACTAAGACTCGAACCGCCTAGTACTGGATTGTCCCAGGCTGTTGGTGCTGGATACCACATGAGTGGACTGTTCATTGCGCCCAAATGTGCCACTGATTGTGCCTGTTCAGAGACGAAACTGTCTTAATGCTTTAAAGTTAAGAAGAAGTAATATAAGGAGCTTGGCTCTAAAGGTTTTAATAAAATTATCGAATTAATCTGTATCAGAAGTATCAATCATAAATAGAATAATATTTTCAAAGATATGCACTATTTTAAGAGGTAAGATTGTATCATTCGAGAGTTTGATAAGGTACAGAGTGGTCACAGTACTTGATCGTATCAACTTGTTCAAGCATATCTAACCTTAGCAATCATCACAAATTAAGTTTCATCCTGCTATAAAGTCAACAATGTACAATTTAAGCTACACTTGAATTGACTACAGAAGACAACGAGACATTCTGGCTTGGACTACATTCCAGTAAGTCATCGTAAAGAAAAGAGCAAACGCTCGAAATTATAACGAGAATGATAAAAGATATACACCTGTTGCATGCCGGGATTCCAGACGTTGGGAGTAGTCAGGTCGCAGACGCTCGCCGACTGCATCATACTGCGCACTGGGGTGGGTGGCGGCGAGGTCAGACTGGGACGAGGACTCGTCATGCTCAGGGGCCGCGGACTACAGCTGTCCCGACCTGTGTTTATGTCCAGCGAGGGATGTCTGCGTCTGTTGGCGTCCTGTGCTCGCATTGCCTCCTGGTATCTTCGATACCTCTCCTGCAGAGAATCAACGAAGCCCGTAATGTTATTCAATTTTTTTTAGCGCAACGTTTTGCTGTGAAATTGTACTTGTACACTAAATTTCTTTTAACTTTGGTATTCTTATCAAAAATAATTATGAATTTTTTTATTTTAAAATTTATTAACATATTTAACGTTTTTTTTAATGCATTTTTTAGATCCAAATCTGTAAAATGATCTGATATATTATAAGAATTTTAGTCTGCACTGTCTCACATGTGAAATAGGCTGTAAGTTGATGCAGAACTAGAGTACACTCGCTTGAATAAAAATAAATGTTTACTCTATCGGAGTGGTACGTGAGCTGAGCTGACGAAAATGACGTTACGTATACAAAAAGAAAGTGTTCGTAAGTATTAAGCATCTGATTTCATTCGAAAAATATTTGAAATTATTAAAAAAGAAAAGAATTGTTCGATTTTTATAACAAACTGCCTTTGCATTATCTATGTATCAAAAATGTATAGTAATATGATTTTTTATTCAGAATACAAGTTAAACTAATAATAATTTCTTTTCATTTGCATTTTTGTATTAGGGACTTGCAATTATTATAATAATTATGCTATATTTTTAATCCATCTTATTTTATTTATTCAACGGGTTTGAAACCTGTTACAAAGATAAATGCTTTAAATCAATGCGTAAAAAAATTTCTTCAAAATCTATATCAATTTTCATAAAAGTTAATCCTATTCGAATGACATAAAATCATACCTGCAAGGTGGACATTTTGTCAGTGCCAGCAATGGCTGCTTCCTGAGCGCTGGTGTGCAAGGCATGGGCGCTTCTGCTCGTCGGCGCGAATCCCAAGTCCGGCGATTGGGGTGGCGGGGCAGGCAACGGCCTCGAGAGCGTCGAGGTAGAGCCAACGATGCCGCGCTTCAGCGTTGACGTCCTGCTCGCGTCCATCGGTGGGAAATTGCCACCTTGCTGTTGCGATGCTTTGGCCTACAGGCGCGAAAATTCACCGGTTATTTAGCGGACAGCGTCCCCCGGTGGGACATAACTTGTTTTTCACTTTTTACGAGAACCGATTGCAGCTAAGGAATTGATTTTACAAATGACAAATGCGCTGTTATCTGAAAAATTTGGTTAGTTATATTAGTAATTAGTAATTTGAGCAGCTTTGAATACTTCGGATCACCTGGTAGCTCTGAAAGATTATTAGTAAACGCGAGTTTGAGAAACATTAAATTTACTTAAGAGTTACAAGTATATAATTAATTATAATATGCTGTAGTTAATTTATAGTTAATCCGCAGGGAGACAATAAATTTGAGCAATGCACAATGTGAGCAGAACATAAAATTATGTCCTATCATTTCTAGTTAGTCCTAGATTATACATTATGTGATTGATTTATCAGGAAATTATTTTTTGAAGATAGTAAAATTTTAATCTTGGTCTGATGTACACTAAAGTCTGCAATACAGTGATCTTGTTTTAGAGATGAGATGATTAAATTTAATACATTTAGCTATTGCTGTGCAATTATATGTTCATGGATTAAAAAATGGTAAGGCAAGTATAATTTACAAGATTTTAGTAGCATTGTATAATCTGTATGAATATTAAAAAAAAATTGGGAACAAATCGTTAGCATGAAAAATAAAAAAAATACCACCATATTCACTGATATATTAAAAAGTAAAATCAAAATTCAAATGCTCAAAAAAACTGAATAATCATTAAAAACAAGATAATAAAAATCAACAAAAATGCATAGGTATAAAAAGTCTTCAAAAAATTTTTCCTGTCAAGGCAAGGAAAAATGTGTCAGGGTTTTTCAGTGAATACGGCAGATATTTTTTTTCATAACAGTATTATATATTAAACTCACAACAATATAGTACACAATGGACATTTGGCTTT
This sequence comes from Megastigmus dorsalis, assembly GCA_900490025.1. Taxonomy (NCBI): domain Eukaryota; kingdom Metazoa; phylum Arthropoda; class Insecta; order Hymenoptera; family Megastigmidae; genus Megastigmus; species Megastigmus dorsalis. Next base: position 43,333 of record UELU01140001.1, on the reverse strand, counting down.
TATAAAACAATAGGCGTATAACAATGAATAAAAATCAACAGTTAACAGTAAGTAGGTAATAACAATATCTTGATAAACATATAAAAGCTAAGATAAACAGAGTTCGTATGTATATATGCAGTGTATTTTAGATTCGCTTGCAGGCTCGGTGAGCGCAGCTATATATCTTTCGCACATAGTGCAGGCGGGCAGGAAACAAAAAGACGGCAGCTTGAAAAAGTGAGGCGGGAAGTAACGAAATTCCGGGTGCACATTTGGGCTGGACTTGCGATCGCTTGTTCGACTTATTTTCATGAAAAATGATTTTTTGTTAAGTGCTAACGCATTTATTTTGGTAAATAATAATTGTGGAATTTCTGCTTTTCCTGGAATATTATAAATCTTAATTTATATATATATTAATTCAGTTCTCTTCGCTCGATAACTCTATAAATTTATAATATAATATGTTATACATATGATATAAACTAATTTTATCAATTTGGCATCTTACGTTAGATTATATAGCTTAATTAGAGTAAATATATAATCGCGAAAATACTTTCTCCGGTTAATTGCAGCAATTTCAATCTGCCAATTTTTTATCGGCATATCACAGGTATACCTACAGTTTTTTCAGACAATTCTAGGAAGCTGTAGAAAAATAAAATATGAACATCAGTGAGATGAAAATTGTTCATAGAAAGCTTTAAATGGAATGAAACATTATGAGTCAGTCATCCAAGTGAAATTCGTCTCCACCAGCCCAATTTTTAGAATTAATTAAACTCAATTTTTCTCTCACACACAATCAGCAGTAGGGACAATCAAACCACAAAACATCACCTTTAACATAATTGTAAGAAAAAAAAGTACGTAAAATCATTTTGCAGCAAGAATCATCGATTGTAAAATCTACGAATAACAGCTATAAATCAAAATAACGTGTATAAAAAGAAAAATATAAGCAGGAAAAAAAAGGTGAAATGAAAATGTAAGAAGCTTTTTAGGCGAAAATTTTCTGAATAAACGATACCGTTGAAAATGATAAAACAGGGCCGAAATCTTTTGGAAAAAATAAATGTCAGCTTTCGCTTAACGTTTTTCTAATATCACGGCCGTCTGCATACTCATAATCTGAAATTGTTAATACAAAAGCAAGTGGTACGGCTGGACTCTCTGCAATTGTTTATTCCCCGTTTATCAAGAAGACGATGATCCTTCGGTATATAGATCAGAATTGCAATGACACGTAACACACACTAGGCATACAATTACGCAGGGTATAGGTATAGGTAAGTATAAAACACGGACTAGAATAACGGGAATAAAGGGAAAGATAATGGCGTAGAAGGTCGATGATGGCGCTGATGCCGATGGCGCGGCCTTACGGTCCAACGATCGAGTCAGAGGATATGGCAGCCTACCTGATTGGCCCTTCGGTTTCTGCGCGGCGGTGGGACCGGCGGTGGATTTCCAGTGTCGCCCTTCGGTGGGAGCGGGGGCTTCACCTGCCGGCCCGCACTCGGTGCCCCGTTCTCCAGCGTCTGCATCATGAGACGTCGGCGCGCGTGGCCTCGTCGTTTCGGGTGCTTGTGGTTCGCCTCGTCGCAGCTCTCGCAGAAGACGTCGTTGCAGCTGTCGCAGTGGAAGGCCACGCGGTCCTTGCCGCACAGGCAGCATTTCAGTCGGCTCGTCGTCGTCGTCGTCGTCGTCGTAGTCGTCGTCCTCCCCGATGTGTGTCCGTTTGAGATTCCTGCGGCGTGCGAGTCAAAGTTTTAAGTATAGCTTTTCCTATCGGACGCTTATAATGAACTGATACAATAGAGATGAACAGATGTATGAGCATAAAAATTGATGTTATAAATAATACCTATACATGAATAATCTGAAGCTGCGGTCTAATTCTCTCTGCGTGTATACCGATATACTGACCTGCAGGAATGGATGATGCAGAACTCTTCGGCTGGTTGTTGTTGGTGGTGGATGGGGCATTAGGATTACGGGGACGGGGTGGGAACTCGATGACCTCGTAGTCTGGATCGCCGCAGTCGCCGGACAAGGAAGGCGGAGGTACCTTTGGCGGCGTCGGCGGTCGTAGCTGTCGTTGCTCCTGTTCCGCCTGCTGCTGTGCCTGCTGAGTGTTATCGACCATTCATTCATCATTTTATTTATTGTTGCGGGGATTCGTGATCAAGGCAAATCTCTACTTCTATAATTATATAAGTTGACACGCGCTTCACGTGGACAAAAGGTATAATTATAAGTTAAAACTGAATTAGCACTAAAATTAACATTTACGATGCACGAGGAAAAAGAAATTCAGGAGTCAAGGAAAAATCCATTATTTCGTATAGTTAGATCTCACAGCTGTGCAGGCGTACACATGCAAATTGACGCTCTTCACAGCCGCAGCAGCCGCGGCTGCACAAAATTAGATTACAACGCGCGTACAAAGAACAAGTTGCGCACAGGACGCGGGCGATTTGAGCCGCTGAAAAATGAGGCGCGCTACCGCGTGCAGCTATCAACTCCAGCGAGAAGAAGCGATGCCACCGCCGCCGCAACGACGGAGCTCCGCGCGAATGTGCAGCGCAATATGACGTGCGAATGTCGATTTATTAATAGTTCGTCAGCAATATTATCGTCGAAATCAACTCACCATCACCCAATGAGGCATGGAGCGGGCGATCCTTAAACGAGTCGACGGATTCGAGATGGCCATGGGCCGCCATCTGTCTGCCCCGGAATTCTGAAAATTTTACCAAACAACCAATTTGCAAAGCCAGCTCTTTACATTACAATCACCTCCCTATTATCTGAGTAAACCTGCGGGGATTGGGATAGCGTTACAGCCGAGATCGTGTCGAATGTCAATGGCCATTAGAGCTAATTCCTCCTACAACTAGGTTAAAGCAATATTTTTCAGCTCGCGCTTATTCGATTTATTGTTGCAGCTTTCGATGATTATAATAGCTGCTTTTATAGCGAGCTGCTAATTATACCTTTTAACTTTACATTATTGCAGCTTACGCGATGTTCCGTGTCCCCAATTTCAAAAAGAGATGTTTTTTAGTATATAATATATTTAAGAATGAAGTTTAGTATGCAAAGAGTGCAGTGCGAACATAAAAGCTTTATGCGTATGCGCTGGTATGCTTGATTGCTCTATTTGGTTGGCGTTTTACTTTTATTCCTCGCGCGCGCTCATCCAAACATAAAGGCGTCTACGCTTTATTTTCACATCTTGGAAGTAGGCGGTAAGCCGAGCTTTACCTATATACTTTAAACACAGCAAAAATAGCTTAGCGAGAATGCAAGATTTATGAATTCCTTTGTCGAGCGCGAAAAATTCTACCCCAGAAATATTGCATCTATAAATGCATCTATATACTCCCACACCTCGAGCGAATCTAAAAGAGATCTCCACTTGTTTGAAAAAACTCGCGAAAAAATCCTTTCGATCCGAATGAGCGCATCCCATTCAGTAGACGCAAGTGTTTATTTAGAGTCTCGTCAGTGGGTATATAAAAGAGGTGGCGCGTACGCGATAGAATCGTTGAATTTTCGGCTATTATATCGCGCGGCTGAGAGATAGAGAGATAGAGATAGAGAGAGAAAGAGAGGGAGGGGGATAGAGAGAGAGAGAGAGAGAGAGAGAGAGAGAGAGAGAGAGAGCAAAAGCTCATCGAACCCTAAGAGCTGCGCAGCTCGCGATGACAGCGCATGCGACTGTACGCGACGCGCCTTTTCCTCTTTACCACTGCTACGGCCCCGCGCGTCCACGTCCAGAAATAGCTGGACGCGAGTCTGCTCTTCCTGTTCCTTCTTCATTCTGTTGTCCGACTGTGTTATAGATACGCGACTCGAGGCATAGAGTAGGCGCGACGCGATTATGGCTCTTTGGAATTGCGCGAAAATCATGCACTTTTCTCGATTTGTATCGACCCTCGATCGGTTGAATGGGAACGATGTATTGTATTTTGTTAATTAATCAATTTCACGTATTTTCGAAGAATGAGCAGAAATAACTTTTCTGGATTTAGAATATATATTGTTACGTGAATATCAGCGAGGTATTAATTTATCCCTGATCTCGGTGTATTTTTAAAAAAAAACTCTGATTCGTAGGACTTTGTGCGTCAGAGTATAGTATTCTTCAATAATATATAAGAGAGATAAAAATCTTTAGTTCCTTTACCGTAACCGAAAACTGACAGGTGCCAAGAAAATACTGGACCGCGCTCACAAATTTCCATTGCTTACACTTGGTTTAATATTTCTCAGCTTTAAGATTCAAAGATAAAATTAATTGAGCCAAGAATGATGTCGGTCGAATTCCAATGATTTCATAGAAATCAAATTAGTATTTAGCACTAGTGTTCCTGAAATAAAGCTATGACCAATTGTCATATAGGTATAGGCGCGCGGAACATATACACGTTTCATGTTCTGATCGGTAATTGATCAAAGGATGGTAATCGATGCAAATTCAAAGCGAAGCTGCGTGAAAAGTAAGAAGGAAAGTCTTGTTACTTGAGAATTGAACGTCACATTTGTCCCAAACACGATCGCCCAAACATGATTTTTCGGTAGGTCTGCCAAATGTGTTGCCTATTGGCGTTGACAACGCGAGAGACCCAAGACTCACTTCTAGACATTAGAAAGACACAGTTGCGCTCCCGACAATTACGATTATCAGTAGCCATAGTTAGTTAACAGACATGTATATTATTCAGTATTAATAATATGATTATATAAATTAACGTGAAATAAATCATGAAAAACGGCATTCAATTTTTTTTAAAGTATTTCCTTTTCCTTATAATATCAGGGCTCATTAAAAAGCAATGATTTTTTACATGGTTTAATTACTTCATAAAGGGGTTGGCTTGAAGAAAATGGGATCGACGATCGGAAAGTGGGTTCATTAGCGTTTGAAGAACGCATAAAATGAAGTCAAGTGTCGGCCATTGCCAAGTAAAGATTAGTCGAGACGCACCTCATTCAGTCTATTTTATTTAGCTTAGTAGGTAGGTAGTGTTATTTTTAACAAAAATAGCTTGCAAAGTAACGAGTGTTTGAACTTTCATCTAACATTGATATCCCATAGGTTTATTTTCTTTTTCTCATGGATATATACTCATCATACATAGATCACTTTTAAACACGAGTCTATATATAATCAGCGCTATATAGCGTTGATTTTTACTCTGCGCGATTAAAATTTCGCACTCGTTCTCTTTTTGATGAGACTAAATGTACAATAGCCTCGGGTAAACTATCAACTATAAATACACGTCTATGAAATATGCGAGTTGTCTACGACAACGGAACTCGTTTTGTAAACTTGAAACTTATAATAAAATCAAATAAACCTTCCTGCGATGTTTCTTTAGCCTTATAATTTTGATCGCGTTCTTTTCTCTCTTTATAGCTTAAACCCGCAACTTAGTATAGAAGCCGCAGGTATAAAAGAGTCTATAAATATCCACTGGCCAATGTTTTCAAACTTTCTTTTATCAACCGAAGCAATAACGATTTTTATCGGCACAAATCTCACAAACCGCATGGTACTGCCGAATTGTAACACGAACGCGCGGCGCACAATGGATAAAACTCATAAGCGATCGCTTACTGGAATTGGCATTTCCTGGGCAAATCCCAGTATTTGGAAGAGAATGTTTCGGCATCTAATAAAACCGTCGGCCAACGGTGCCAACACCACTTAACTATTTCGCTGCGGGTGCAAAATAGATATTCGACAGTCGGAGATCCAAGCTAGACTCGAAAAGCTGCACGTAACCCGGAATTCATAGACGACGAGAAAAGTCTTGACGGCCCCCTCGACTTTAACAGCCAACTCTGAGATCTGCGCGTTGAGACAACACGCGGCTCCATCAACCTGTCTCCTCCTAGAATTCTATTCTATACACGAGGAGCCAGATGATCTCGGTTGGACAATATTAACGCACGATCCGGCCTACCTCAACGCGGCTGGAGCGATAAGTCTCGCGGCGAGTGAGTCATCGCTCTCAGAAATAAATCCCTTCCGATAGTCGATCCCAAGTGTTGAAGACTCGTTAAAAAAAGTGGGCTAGACAAGTGTTATACTCACGCTCATCGAAGCGCCCCGTGGTCGCGAGGGCCCCGGTCACGGCGAGGTTCAGGCACGGGGACCACTGTCGGCGCCTCTCTCCCCTCTCTCTCTCTTCTCACCCTCTCGTTGTTTCCCGAGCGTTACCTGACGTTGGAGCGCGCGCACCAGCACTGCCAGGGGTCACTTCGGTCCGCTGTGGACGTCGTCCCCGTCGGCGGGACACTCGCATACTCGCTTGAGCGAGTGAGCGGCGCGGAGTTATTTTGGTCGCGCGCCGCCTGGACTCCTGCCACCGATTTTCCCCGAGAGTCTCCTCGTTCCCGTAAATATATCTCTTCGGCTCTCTCTCTCTCTCTCTCTCTCTCTCTCTCTCTTCTCTCTATTCTCTCTCTATTCTCGCCTCGCTTGCGCGCTAGACACTATATAGACGAACGCCGCTAGCCGGGCTTGACAAAAACGACGAGATTTGGAGTACTGCTCGCTGCGTCTTCTCTATTCCATGCAGGTGCTAGAAAGATTCCGCTCGAGATAATTTTTATCAAAACAATTCTCCGCAATGTGTTCTTCCCGTTACTGCTTCTAAATCTTCTATATCAAACGAAATATGTTATCCCTTTCCATAACTATAGTTCTTTAAAAAGAGTGAATAATCTATGCAGTGCAGATTGAATAGAGATCTAACATAAAGATGATGTTATCTGTTTATTGAGTAAACTATTCTTGTGTACCTATACACAATGCCGCGGAAACTGTTAATAAGGTGTAGAGTATATGCAATATTGTAACTCCGAATTTTAAAATATTTAGCACATTATTGTGTAGCTTAGCTAATTGTTATCCCTTTGTAACTTTTAAACGTGACATTGTAGTCGCCTTTGTTACTGTTCGGTATAGGTGCATACTTGATACTGTACAATACTTTGAATATTATTAGTAAGTGACGCTAATAATATTATATTTCGATATTATGTCTATCAAATTATCTAACTGTTGTATATGACTATTGAATTTTGAATTGATTTAACTGAGGTGAGGTCATCGACCCGATTTAAGTATCGTCCACTGCAATTTGAACACTACCATGAAGAGATCACGATTAATCTTTCAAAAGTCTAGATATACTTTCTCAGTATTAGAATCATTTAGAGAGAAAGCTAAAATAACTTCCAAAATTGTAGATCATTTAACATTTGTTTAAACAAGAAAATAAAGTAATGAGTGAGATTTTAACGCATATTTTTTATGTTAATAAGTAATTAAATCTCAACTTTTTTTTTTATTGCACGCGAAATTCCTTACGACGAAGTGGAACAATCCAATAAAACAATACAAATAAATTAAACAGAAGATCCAGTAGAAATAGATATATAGCGGAAATAGAATGGAAGCACGTTACCAAATGCAACATGACGAAATCAATGAGAATATGCCCAATTGTTACATCTGAACGTCTCTATAAATATTAGTACACAAATTATGTTGCGATTATTAATTGTGGAAAATGTAAACAAATGTGTTTTATTTATTTGTTATTATTTATTTTTATATTTCCAGTAAGTAATAGATTTACATTAATCGAGTAAAGGAATATAAAGGTAGTCTTGCTATTAGTATACATACATAATTCGAGAATGTTTAAAAACAGAATTGAATTAGTTCACAAGTTTATAAAAAATGTATACGTCTTTTATTGCATTTTATATATAAAACATAGTAGTACACAATTCCATCAATGAATATCATTAAATAGTTTACTACAGAAAATACATTTTTTATATTCTCATACATTGTCTTTTGACGTAGCACGATTAATAAACTGCATTTCTTGCATGTTTATTTTTACAGTTTAAAATAGAATTATTATTATCTATCTCTATATATGAATGGATTTATATAAATTCAAATATAACGAAGTGAGATCCCCACTACTTATTGCAATCTACACTACCACAAAAATTAAGTAACAAAAGCAAACCGAAAATTAACTTTTTTTAACGGAAACAAAAAAATCTTGGCCCGAATCACAACAGTTTTGGCGGGAAATTTCAAACTGTGTTCGAACGACTCGCATCAGATGCCGCGTCGTTTCGCGCCGGCGTCCTAATGTACCTATACATATTGTACAACAACTACTCTCTCTCCCTCTCATTTTATTCAACTGGCAGCTGCGCGCCATTCGTCGGAACAAGAAAGAGAGAAGCCGAGTTACGCATCTGGCAGCGAGAAAAAGAGAGGGAAAGAAAGTGGGAGAGAGAGAGAGAGCAGCAACGGCGGCGGTAGCGGCGGCAGCAGCAGCAGCAGCAGCAGCAGGAGGTAGAAGAGTGCAACAAGCCGCCCGTGTGTATCTCTACTCGCCGATGCACACCCATCAGCAGCAGTAGTATATACACGCAGGAGACGAGTCGTGCGCTATAACTATATTATACAGCATCGGCAGTTACGCGGCGCTTCTCGCAGCATTTTTGTCTCCCCTCTGTCCCCGCGAAGCGCCAGGAAAAAAGAACAGCAGTACTACATTCGGCATCTCGTCGGGCACATACACACAGAGGCGCCGAGAGCAAAAGCTAAGTAATACGGCCTGTGAGCATCATCGTTCGCGCGCGCCCTGTCCGTCTCTCTCTCTCTCTCTCTCTCTCATTCGCTGTGCGTAACGGAGCTTCGCGGTACACGTGTGCGTGTCTCTGTGTGTGCAGGTGAACAAGTGTGCGGTGCGGAGCAGCAATTTGAGATCAATCGAGGAAATACGTTACAGGCAGAGAGACCAGCAGTTCGCGTTCTTCGACCAGACAACAGGTGAGTGATGAACTTGCGCCTGCTATGCACTGCCACAGTGCACTCGCTGTATAGGATACGGGCCGGGCACAGAGTGCACATTATATGTATCGCGGGCAGATTTTTTTCCCTCCTCCGATGGCACGTTGGCGAAATGTCCGCTGTGCACGAGTATAAGTATACGGATAGAGAGCGGCCTGCTTGGATTTTTGTCCGTTATCCGACGTGCCGCAGCCATGCATTTAGCTGACATGCATTTCATGGGATTGACCCATGTGCCATAAAAAGTGCGTGTATAGCGACGTGAGTTTTGACGAATTCCTCGAGCTATAGTGTATGTGCGGTATACGTTAGTTCTTGACGTGTGTGCTGTACCTTTGGTACACGGCATATCGATCGTTTCATTCACCAACTACTGGCTATAGGTACATGTCTGATTGTCGGCTACGATAAAAACGTTGGGATTTTCTTATAAAACGTCGGCCCTGGTTGCTATTGATTGTTCAAAAAAACAAAAAAAAAATTCCTCGCTTGTTTGCAAGGCAACAAATACAGCGTTCGGTGTAGAATAAATGTTCTGTGAGCCGTTTCTGTGCGTCTTTTGCGAATACGTTTGTATAATGGGAGACGACCAACGAGATTTTGTTTCATTATGAGGTAATGCTTATAAATGCAGGAGTAAAATGACGAAATGACTAAAGAATAATTGGAATTCATGAGAAATTACTGAATATACAAGGCTGGCGTGATCCACAGATAAAGAAATATGAGTCAAGCAGGTTCTTTTTAAAACGTAAACATGAAAAGGCTGAAAAATTTAAACTGTCGACGTATATGAGGTATATATGTCTGGTATAATGCAATTCGGAAAGACGCTAAAAAAGATAACAAGCTCCGGTAGAGCATTTTCAACAATCGCGGAGAGGAATGGAAAGAGAAATAGCCATGTAGTGTGATAGAGCGAGAGAGAGGGGGAGGGGGGGGGGAGGAGAGTCGGTACTACTTACGCGCGCATATATGGGAAATCGATGTGGCTCTCCTCTTCGGTATTGCGCGCGCGGGTGTCATCGTCCGGAGGGAAAAAAGCGCCAAGGCCGTCGAAGCGATACGCGCCACTGTGTCAATCGGACGCACACCTCTACTATGCTCCTTTTTTTGGAGAAGGGGATTGTGTTTAAGATTGGATGTGACAAATGTTAGATAGACGGACCAAGATTGCTGTGGGTTGAGGTGTAGTTGCGCGCGGAGAGTAACGATTTCTTTTCGGCGATCTCAACGGTGAGATATGTTGACCTATATTTTTAGGACTATTCGCGAAATTTAACGGCAGATAAAAGCTACCATACGAATAAGTATAGTGGAACCTTCTGGATTCGTTTTATTTTCTTGGATTTCCGGGCCAATCAAATAACCGCTGGACAATTTTTGGAGCAGCCAAAATTGCGTGATCGTTGATGGATTTTCTGGAAAATGTAAATAAATTTTACTTGTATGTCGATTTAGTTACGTGCGATAAACATACTTGAAGTTTTCAGTTTGTTGCTCCATCATAAATATTTAACATTCTAAACAATTTAGTTAAATAATGAAAACAGATAGATAAAAATAGATAATAACTGCATAAATACAGTTTAAGTTTTTTTTCCGCCAAACCTATCGTATCTTAACGTATTTTTTTTTAGTTTCAAAGTGATTCGTCAATTTTTTTTATACTTTACTACTATAGTTTCTGCCCGAATATTACATAAAATTAGTTTTGACTGAAAAAAGTGGGCTAAATACAAGTGAACGTGTGGTAGCTAAAAATATTTAAATAAAACAATGCATAAAAGGTACTAAAATTAGTATCTTTGATAACGTCATGCAATAAGTGCTAATTTATTCAAGTTTATTTTTAAGGCTAAATATTCATATTTTTTTTATTTTTACGTCTGCTTTTATACTGTACAGTTAGGAAAAAAAAGCGAATTATCATATCGGATGTAATTTTATATTAACATATTTAGTTGTATTCAAAATCAATGTTTCTTTATGACTTTGAAAATGATTAAATAAAAGCGAAACAAAATACAGGAGCTTTAAAATCACCGTTAATTTCTGATGTCCACAATTTTTATTACAATTTTATCAAGTATCATATAATCAAATCGAAGCTTAGGTCACTAATTTCATCAACATGAAAGTTTTTATTAGTAGCATATTCCAGAACACACACTGTTATATCAATGAATAGTTCGATTCAATTTTAATAGTATATTACAGAGCAAGGGAAGTAAAATAAAAATGGCCTCAGATCGCGTGTAAATTGTCACCCGAGCCGAAGGCGAGGACAACAAACATGCGATCTGAGGCATTCTTTTTTACTTCCCTGCATGGTGTGTATATTATTTTCCTGCCTAGCGAGGCCGAAATTGCCACTGTCTCAAATCGGCCCCGGTTGGAAATGTGGTACTTTCGGGCTGCTAGGCTGAAAGGTATTTTTTTCATTAGACGCATTTTCATTTGAATGCCATAACCATCATTTCTCTGTTTTTTAATTCATGAAAATCATATAGAAATGAATTTCTCTGTTTTAAATCTCTACTTTTTATTCGCGCTTAATTAAGAGTAATTATGCGAATATTCATATCAGAGCAATTGAGAATAGGATGGGAAGACTTGAAAAGGCTTAATCGACGAAATTTTTTGGTCGAGAAATTTTTAGCCCGCGATCGACAAGCCACTAAAAGCCAGCCGTGAATAATCGGGGTTGGTAAGAGGAAAAAACGTTAGGTACGCCTCCGTGAATTTGACGGATTAGGCGATAATCGATGCATGTGTGCGAGATCACCGAATCGGGGGAATTCCGCCGAGCGGACGATTCATTATTCAATTGGAGCAAAAAACTTTTCCCTCTTCTTCTTTTAACTTTTATAGAAATCCGCTTTAATATTTAACTAAAGCTTCTCTCTTCTATTTATTTTTACACTTAGATTCGTTCTGAAATAGGTAGAAATAATTAAATTGTTCATGATTTACATTGATATTTATTTTGTTGTTATAGTTAATATATTAACTTATAAGAATTTATTAACAACACTGCACTGAATGGTGGTGTCTAAAAATAGTCAATTCATGATTATCAAAGCATTAGTGCAGTCATCATATCTACTTAAATTTCGTTAGTCACATCTTCGCGGGAGTTCTGTTATGCTTATACTCGGTATAACGAAGTCTTTCCTATTTCAGTACCGAGATGAGGAAGTTAAGAACATGTGCCAGGGTCGAAAAGATTCCTACTTTACCGATTTTTGAGTTTAAAGACATGTATAAAGATAGAGATTAATTTTTGGAAGAAACTCTCTGTCACCGTCTCGGCAATGATCTAAACATTACGCAGTTCCAGTTTCATGAAATTCCATCCACAATTTACAGAGATTTTCTCAGTTTCAAAAATCTCTGAGGATCATGAACGAAATTTTACGAAACTGCATCATTGCAGCAAGTGTTACTCGTGTCAATTCAAAGTTTAGTCACAAAAAAATGTTAAATGCAGATTTGACTACTCATTAATCGATCAACTGTAGCATAAAATGGGAAAGTTTAAATTTTAAAGAGATTTAAATTTTTCATTCTCAGCTGGATTCGTTAGCAAAATATCAGACCTTATAATACAAATGATTCAGAAGTAATGGCTGCTATCCGTCGTACCTGAAATACAAAAGAATATCGATCATTTGGTCATTGGAAAAGAAAAGTCGCGATAATACTAGTTGTAATCGAATCACTTAAATGAAACTTCTAATTCCTCGGCATATTATGATATTTTTTGCAATTGAGAAATGCCAAGTATTTACCTACTAGCTAATAATTCATTTTAATGAATCAACGCGATCATCGTTAAGAAAAATAACGAAAAAATTAGCCGCAGGCTTTGATGGAAATGTATTTATGATAGGTATATCTTCAACGGATGTATAACTATTATCTGTAAATATGAATACTTTTTTAAAATATTAATTCCACACGCATTTGTGTTTTCAAAGAATTACACATTAGTATGAGCATAGCGTTCGTACTCGACAATTTTCTTTTATCTGACCTAAATTATCGTACAATATGTTTGCTTACTTATACCGCAGTGCAACTCTGTTTTATTATATTTTAATTCTGAAAAGTAAATAGCTGAATTGGCTAAGTTTTCTCCAAAAGCTTCACGATCGTTTTATATTCAAGGCACATTAGTGTGAAAATTGATAAAACTTTTCGTTTTTTTCTATCGCTTAAGATCTCCCGCGTCTGATTGCCAGCGAATTTTCACGCAACGACCCGAAAAGTGCTTGAAAAAGGGAAGCCAAGCGTTTACAATGCCCCCCACCCCCTGGAGAGCATCGAAACTCTCCGTATAATTTTGTAAGCTCGCCGAGTGAAACTTGCAAGAGGGATAATTTTTTCGTCTTTCTCACTCGCAAGGGAAGAAGAAACTCAACGGCTCGCGAGACACTTTCGAGTAGTCAATTCCGCACAAAGAGCTCGGGGCTCGTCTCGTTTCTTTTTCTCTCTTTCTTTCTTTCTCTCTGGCTTCTCGGTCACGTTTCTCGCGTAATCTTTCGCTCCCCTCGTGCGCGTATATACATATCGCGTTACAGTGTGGCGCTTTCACAAGCCCACCCACTTTTGCACGAGAGTGGAACGAGAATTTCGTATTCGACATGCGAGTCTGCATGCAAGCGGACTCTTTTCGATCTTGTATATAGGCTGGACATGTTAAATGACCGAGTGGCTTAGACTGCATGATTGATAAGACGCACGAGTTATATATATATGCGTATTAGTCGGGTTTATCGACGATTTACAGTGTTCGCTTTTTTTATAGCTTGGGAGAGGAGTTGAAAAAAATCGACTTGCGCTTTTTGCTTTGAGAAGAGGTTTATTTTTTGCTCCGAGTGGAAACGTGAGCTTCGTGATGTGGTGAAAATACTGAAGTGCAGGCGACTTTTACTGAATTATTTAATCTTTTTGTACACAATATTGATTTTCAAAATACCTGAAATCTGGTATAATACAAACATATATGATGTATATACACCTTTAACATCCCTACTCTTTATTTTTTTTATACGTATATTCTTATAATACTCAATGTATTATTTCATAAATTGGTATACGAAAAAGAAAACTTAGTAAATCTGTATTATTGAGACTGATTACAAATCAGTGACTTTTCACTATTTTGTATATGCGCTTCATACAGGCGGTAGCTTATAAGTAAACCACTGATTGAATATGAAAATCGTAGTAAGTATCGCGGATTCAAATTTAGAGAGAATATTTTTTATAATCCCTGCATAGATATAACGTTTAGCAGCTCATTTGCTGGAGACCAGTTTAATTATTTTACCGGTGATCTTGCAATTGCAAATCTCTCTCGGTCACTCGGATATTTAATCTCCTCCAAATTGCCAACTGCATCCGTGTCAAAAAATTCCTACAGAGTCCGAAAGAGTGCCGTGCAAAGCTCTATTGTATCGATTTCGCATAACATCATTTGTGTAAGAATTAATTTATACTGAATATACTATTTTATGCCATTCAAATATAAAATTATCAAAATATACGAACAAAATCTGAAGAAAAAGAAAAAATATACAAGATGAGTCTTGTACCTATCTTTCCATCGCAATTTCTTCTAATAGAGTCGAATCAATCAAGCCACCATTTTTCAAAGTGGTATCGGTGCACTGCATCCATCTATCTCTAAAGAGAGAGAACGAGAGAGAGGTGCGGGGTGGGGGGCAATTTCCCGCGCGCCGTCTAAGTAATTTTTGGCACAGCAGACTCTCGCCATTCCAACGTGTCTAGGGACGCCCGCCGCTTCAAAGGCGCTCGTTGTGCTTCGGAAAATTCGGACGCTCTCGCGGTCTAACCATGTCGGCTTAGCTATAATATTCATCTCTCCCTCTCTCCCTCTCTCCTCACTCTCTCTCTCTCTCTCTCTTGCTCGCTCGGAAAATCTACCTAAAAAGGACTAAATGCAGCAGACCGTTCCTGCGATGGGTTGGCGGAAGGCCGCCCGCTGAGCGACGTCTTCGCTGTAATGTCGTGAGGTTGCAGCTGTCGGCATGTGCTCGCTCGAAAAGTTCCTCTGCCGTACAAAGTTATAGTTGTTGGCCGCGCATCCTCCCTCGAGCTACCGTTTCTTCTTTGCCTTCTCTCCCTTGGCTCTCCTTTGCCTAGCCGAGGGATTTTACACGTATTTCGCAGCATATTCTGACTTTTGGCCTGCACCGAGCGAGTTGTCCTTTGATCGAGATCGAAAGCTGCTGAATCGTGCTGTAGTGACATTGATTTTTCTCTTACATACGAAAATTTTTGGGAGACAAGTTAGCGGTGTTATGCAGTGAACTGACGATTAGGATCGAGATACCCTCCCTAACTCTATAAAAGTGTGAGTAATTCTTTTCTTAGCCCAAGCAGAGCGCAAGGATATAAAAAAATACTTTAATCCTATAATAAGAATCATACTTTACGATTTCCGAAGAGATCGGAGTAGACATGCAGGATATATACGCGTGTGCACACGCGTTGTATAAAAATAGCGTATCACGATTCCCGGGGATATGAATTTTGTTATTGATACTTTTCTATATCATAACATCGTCAATACTTCCTTCGTGTTCTTCGTTACCTGCGTATAAAAGTCCCTTCTTTACCAGTTAAAAAGCTGTATTAAATAATCTTCTTCGGCCTTGAACTCTGCGTTGTCTGTGTAAAAGTAAATATTCCATCATTGAGCGCTTGACAAATTGAAATAGAAGCTAACTTAGGTGTTTATAAGTAATATTTTTCAAAACTTTAACAATTTCATGAATGATTTGATTTTTCTGTTACAGTGAAAATGCAGGCTTTTCCAGGACAGGTAAACACAGCGACGTCGGCGAATTCGGCGACGCCGGGCTCCGTGAGCATACGATTCGATCCGTCGTACGTTAGGACTATACCGGGGATGCTGAAAGTCGCGCAAATGGTAAGATCAGTCAAGCTCTTTCTTCTGCACTCGGTACATTCGTATACTGGCGATGGCCAGTTTTTATCCTTTAATACCGTATATAGGTATATTGTAATAACTTTGATTTAAAATATTTTAATGCAAAAAGTCTATCAATTCCAAGTTTTGCCGAACGCATATATACTTTAATTGAAGACAGGCGTTTTGTGGCCTCTTATTTTAACATTTATTTTAAAATTCAATGGAAGTTAAAGTCAACTTAACGGTCCAGTCATGCTAACTGAATGATCATAGACATGAATTTCATGAAAAGCGATAAGCTAGCGAGCTCTGGTTAACGTCGATTTTTATTAACAGACGCGATGACTAAAATGAAACAACTTGTTCGATTACCAATTTTTTTTTTCTAATTATTATTATTATACGGTTGTACAACCTCGGCTGTAGCTTCAAATATTTATCTTTCCGAATCAGCTGTTAATTAATACTTAACACGCTTAGTTCATTTATTAAATCATTTTATTATTTTGCGATGAATTGCAATAACATAATGGACGTCTAAATTAATATAAGGTGAACGGCTCTCTGAATATTTATGGCAGTATTTTAGAACTATATATATATAATGATACATTAACATACCAATGAACAGCAATAAGATATTATTATACGCTACCTATATATTTTATATAATTTAATTTTGAACGAAATGACGGAAATTTGTTTATTACTCGATACACTAAAGTGCACTAATGATTGAGTATAAAGGTATTGGTAAGTAGCATGCAATAATTCAATAAAGTAGTATACAGAAAAAAAGTTGTTGAACACAAAACAAATAAGAAATATAACACGAGCATTGAGCCGAGGCAATGAGGAATATCTGTATAAACTGTCAGCGAGTGGTAAACATTCGAGGCGGTATTGCACTATCAGACGTGGCAAATGTTTAACGCCCCGCATCTTTTCTCTCTCTCACTCTCGATGCGACTACAGGTACTGAATATGCTGGGCTTCATCTGCATACTGACGTCCCATATCAGCAGTCACAGCCGGTGCGGATGGTTCAATACCGTGGCGATGGGTGGATTCTGGACCACCGGTATACTCCTCGCCTTCTACCTCTTTCACATCATCGAGAAGTTCTACAAGATCCCCTGGCTGAAAATCGTAAGGATGATCAGATATATATTATATATGTTAGGTCAATTATATGAATCGAAAGAAACTTTTTCTGCATCAGTCATTTAACAATCGAATTCTTTCTTAATCCATGTACAAAAGTTTTAAATAAAGAATCCATCAGCTTATAGTAGATACAGTAAAAATATAAAATTTATTGGTAACACTACTTTAGTTTTTATTATAAGTTTATACAGAATCACACTGATAAATAGCGCCATTTTTCAATCTTTACTATACTTTATTCAAGTCGAGCTGCCCTATTGCAATATAACGTGAACGGGGAATCAAATCTAATCTTAAATCTATATATATATATATATATACCATAGCTAGTCTTTATATTATATGTTTATATATTATATTCGTGCCACCGTTTGCATAATTGAAAATGAAGAATTTGTATGAAAATAATTGGGCACAAGATTAATTATTTCTATCCAATATTCCATTAATACCTTTCGAAATGTGCAGTACGTATGCTAACAAAATGTTTTTTTGATTTGTAGGAATTCATATACTGCGCCATCGAGACGTGCTGCTATCTTCTGGCTGCCTCGCTGGTTGCAGCTCTTACTTCCGCCAGTGAAAGCTTAGGCGTAGCTGCTGTAAGATATTTGACGTATATATGATAGTAATAGCTGGTTAATTTTCACTTTCAAATGATGCTTTTCTACTTTTTTACATTCTAAGATTTTTAACTGCGCGGCGGAGTTTAAGGGGATGACGAAGTCGCCTGTTTTACCGGCATCAAGTTTTTCAGACTTTCTTCGTTAACAAATTAACCAATTGACTTGAATCTTTAAGAGACGATAGAATGATCATAAACGAAACGGGCTCAGTCCAGAATTTTCAGAAAAATAAAGAGATATAGAAGTTAGAGAAGAAAATATCAAATTTGTGATTTCAATTTAATCCAAGAAATGGCAGGATTCTGACTTTGCAATTGTTTCAAACAAAAAATATTACATTTACATAATTTATCGGCAATTCCTGGGCTGAGCGCGCTTCATTTATGTTCTCTCTATTATCAAGTTTCAAGTCAAGTGGTTTAGAGAAAAGTTTGAAAAACCTTGTGAGTAATTCGATTAATGCATGACCTGAATTGCTGCAGATTTAAAGCCAATTCTTTTTTCTCCTATAATAAAAACAAAAATTGCATAGGTAATGCTTGAATCAAATGAATACCAGCTATTGAGTATTGATATTCTTATTCGTTCACTAATCGATACAGTAAATAATCGAGCCTCAAAGAAGCAGCTCTTATAGACTAAAGCCCTGCACTAGGTAGTTTAGACACGGCATAATTATAGAGAAAAGCAAAAAGAGCCGCGCAGAGAAAAGTAAAAGAAAGATATTTTGTTTCAGTTCTTCGGCTTCGTGGCGATGTGTGTCTACGGCTTCGATGGCTGGGTCAAGTTCAAAGCCATGAAGAGCGGGGACTACGCGCAGGGCCAGCCGCCCTCGTCTAAACCCGTCTCCACGGTGGGCAGCCCAGCCGGCTACTAAGCGAGCCTCAGACCAAATTCACCTCTGCAGAGGAGAGCCGCCGCCGCTGCTGCCGTGCTGCTGTGCTCCTTCTTTAAGTATACAAACGGCTAAAACACCTCATACCCACCCTAGCTACTACCGCTATCTACTGCTATACTATCTACTACCCGAGTACATTTTTTCGCCTGACTGCGCGAGAGGGAAGCCAAGCCTGGCCTCACTATTGTAATAGGTCGAAAGTGTACATGGAAACTTGCATCAAATTTTTTTCTTCCCGTACTTTTTTTTTCTTTCCTTTTCTTGCGCTTAAGCTGTGCTTGAGTTCGATTTTTCTACCTTTTTTTGGAGGAAAATTATGCTCGGTAAAAGCTTGAATTGTAGATTTTATTCGTCAAAACTGTATGCGACTAATTTAATTATGCGAGTGAATTATTTCACTATGGTTAATGTTGAGAGTCTGTAAAAGTTGATTTAGAGAAGACGTTAAAGTATTACTCTATTACCTTGTCATATAGATGAATAATTTGAAATATTTCAATGTTAGATTCAAGTTCGATTCAATAACTTGCATGTCTAGAGTCTACGTATAGAAGTTGAAATTTAATGAAGTTGAATTAAATTCTAAATGTCATTAAAATAATACTATAAAGCTTCATGTTTTAAAGAGGAAGAATTTAGCTGTTACCGTTGAACTTTAATACAGTCTTATACAGCAGCAGCAATAAATCATAAAATTAAAAAAAGTTCAAGCAAATTCCTGATTAAGTGTATAACCGTTATTGATTTCTCTCTATAAATGGATTAAAAATTCCATTCGATATCCGTTTGAACTGTATTTACTGCTACACATTACAGTACGTTTACGTAATCTGCGTATCTTACTACCTCTACACTAAGAAAATGTTTGTTGATAAAAAGTTGTGTAATTTTTCGATATTAACTACAGCAGTATTATATTTGAAGAAATTCATGTACATTTTTGAGAATGCTTTAACGGCATTTTAAGTCTAACGATTTTAAAAGGATGACGCTTGAATTTGGAAAGCAAAAACTTAATTGAACTTTATACGTGATGTATAAGCTGTTTTTAAAGCTTCAAATGTTGTTATTCACAATGTTTATTATCAATAACTTAGTAAAAAGCCTGAATTTATCATATTAATATAATGCTATATTAATATAATAATGTGTATGTACATGAATTCTGGAAAAAATGGTTTAGATGTTTCTATAATATATAACCAAAATGAGAAAAGTTGACGACTTTTTTCAATGATATAATTTTCGTTTGTGTACATATCCACGTTATGTATATCTTGTATACCTACTCAATGTAAAAGCATCACAGTGGAGAGATTTGATATTCGTGATTATCGGAAGTGATTTGTAATTGACAGGATATTATTTTGTATTTTATACCTGCGTAGTGCGAACTCTAATTTAAAAGAAGTAATTTCTATTTTTATAAGTATTTAAAAAGATACAATTAGAAATAATTTAAGTTTGTAATAAACCAAACAACCAACAATATTTAATAATTCAAAAATTTATTTGTACTTAACAACAAGAATCGTTCTGAAACCTTATTTATATCCTTTTTAATGAATCGTTAAAGTACAAAAAAGAATACCGCATTTTGAGCATATTTTTTCAAACCACAATATTTTCGTGGGGACAATAAAATGTTCTTTGTATTACTGTACAAAGTAATGAATGATAAGAGGAAAAAAACATAAGAAAGTGATCAAGTAACTAAAATAATAGTAAAACGAGTTTCAAATACAAATCAGTTGCAAATGTCGCGATAAAAAAATACCATCGTCTTTGTCATTTTTACGATTGAATCGCATCAAGCACATATTATGTAATTGGGCGAAATAACACACTTATACACTAAATACACATCACTCATACATGCATAATAGATCTTTCTATTCCGAGTTCGAAATAGTTTTCTACGTTTGAATAGACTGTTTTCATTTTCGCACGTACATAATCAGTTTCGAAAAAAAAGTACAAAAAATGTATCTCAGATTGAATCGGTATGTAACCTTATTCAAGGTTGATCGTAGAGATTTGTATTCAATCAAAATGCATCACGTGACTGAGAAAAAAGAGAAATGAAAAAATATCAGAATTTGAATGATGATTTGTAGATACACGCAAAGACGAGAACTTCTGTCTTATTTTTCGTTTGATATGTCTCTTGATGACATTAATAAAATACAAACTTTGTCGAGTCGAAATCAGCAATGATGTATTCGATGCAGATGAATTTTTTTCTATCGAACCGAATGATCATTTTTCATATCTACGTTTATGGCAAAAGAAAAGGAAACGAGCAATTTATGTCAATTTCGCACTGACACTTTCAGTTAGTTTTTTGACTTTAGAATCTGTTTACGATAACAAGTTGAGAAGATTATTATTAAAGTATTTGATAAGTTTATTAAACTAATATCAGATCTCAGTGATGTTTAAGACATATATATTTTTTACCTTTATTTAGAAATCAAATTTAAGAAGATAATGTGTAATTTTATATACAAATCTATTTAATGAAATTGTACAAGTTCTATTCCAAATTTGCTTATTATAATTTTATGAGTTCGCACACTCAAAATTAAAGTGTCTACTTTATTGCATCACTAAATCTGTTAACAATGAGATGATATAATCTGAGAGAAAATAAGTAACGCGGATGGCTGCGCTTGAAAAGTCTGTAGTGATGATTGTTTAAATGAGTAGTTCCCTTATTATGCAGGTTAAATAGTATGATTCGATCAAGACTTTCTCTATACTTTTTATACTGATATGAATATTAGGTATAAACTGTATGTATATTAAGGAGTATTGTAAAAGTGCCGCAAAATTTTTGTAAGGCGAATGCTTACTTGTAGGGACTGAAAGAATTGATATTATTTATCTTACAACCTTTTTACCTAAGTTTTACATGCTTGTATATACAGTAACAAAAACTTGCTTGAGCGTTATGATAATTACGTATTATAACAAAATGCAAATTTAAATTGTCTACATAGATTTCTTTACAATTTTTTGTTGATTAAGCTTAATGCTGATATCAATGTGGCAAAAATTTCTTTCAGTGCTTAAGCCAAAAGTTGTGTATTTTTTACGGTTTGAGCTCGTATTTTACGGTTGATATTAATTAGTGTTAAAATAATTTAGTACTGTTATCCTACATTTTGATCGATAAAAACCTTCGTACGTCGAATTACAATATTGTAGAAACACAAATATAGAGGTATCACTATGCATACCTGCAAAGGTAAATTTAAAAACATTAAATGTTTAGAGTGCCATAATAATAAGATAAGATGTACATTCAGGCACAGATACACTATTCTATACACATTGAAAAATATTTTTAAACTATTCTACTTCTTTTAATTTTATCGCCATTTATCGTAGTTCTTTAAGATCTAGCAGTACAAATATTTCTTATAAATAATTTATTTTTATTTTAATAATATAATAAATAAAAACAAATTGTTTGAATAGCAATGCTTAACAAATGTTTTAAAACAGATTTAAAAGTTTATTTTAACCGAAAATGTGGTCAAATTTTTTGTAATTCTTGAAAGTCAAATTTGATTTTAGTCAAATATATATTGTTAATTCTATGGAAAGAATCGAAGAAAGCTATTGAATTATCATGCACCTTGACGTATGTAAATGAATGACAAATTATTTTATTAACAATATACTGCCAAAAGACTGAAGACAATTACATTTAATGTGTGTTATTTACGTTTACTCAAAAGTTTATTTTAGAATCACGTGAAAAAAGATTTTGAAAATCCAAAATTGCTTTACTAAGTATGTCACAAATTAAACATTTTAGCTTATCTTCAAAGCTTAAAAGTTTCGTGGTTTACAAATATAAATTTTATTTCAATTCTGAATACTAATGGAGTAAAAAATGGAACTTAGAATGCAGAAATTACTATTACGGATAAAATTACTATTTTTATTACTAGAATTATTATAATAATAATTATTATTATTATTGTTGTGATTATTATTATTCCACATTGGGTCCATGTTACGAACAATGTAACGTTAGTAAAATTCAATTCAAACAAAACAGAAAAATAACATGATGAAAGTACCGAACTAACTATATAGAAAGCAGAATAAAGTTCGATCATTTTTGGTATACAGTCAGAAAAAAGCCTAAAGTTTTTAATGAAAATCATGTAAATAATTGGAGAGTATAAAGATTATTTGTAAAGCTTATTAGGTTACAAATGATATTAATACACAAAAAATAAAATTCAGGTGTTGATGTGTTCATTTATTATGTATTCAATGCACAGCTTTAGCATAATAAGAGACTTGGATAGCATAATCTATTTATTAATTATATTTAATTCATATTGTTTATATGTAATTCAACTAACATTAAACTAAATACTATACTAACTAACTAAATACTGCACAATAAATAAAATGCCTTCAAAAACATTATTCTAATTCCAAATTTAATGTAAATGTATATTAATCAAATTTTATTTCGTTTGTAATATTAAGAAATTGACAATTGCTGGATAAATATCTTGAAAAATGATTATATTTTAATGGTTAAAAGCAATTTCATGTTTCGATCAATAAAGCAAGTACAACGAGTATAACAACGAAGCGCACAAAGTTCGTTGTTAAAGGTTCAACTACTCATTAAAAGTTCAGATTCACATTGAGCATAAAAGTACTGCGCACTTACATTGCAAAAATGTGCATTATCAAAATACTTGCCAATGACAAGCGCTTTCATCTATTCATTATGAATTTATAACGGTTAGTATGTAAATGTCAAAATATTAATGCGTTTTCAACTGAATAGAGCGAAGCCCATTCATTGTCGACTATTATCGCAAGTACAATTTTGGTTTCAGCTAACAAACTAAACTGTTTAATAAAACTGCTAACACACAGTATTTTTGAAGAATATTTAATGTAATCGTTATATTTACACACAGTTTTTAACATATGAAAGAAACAATACTTTAAAAACGTATCACGAGTTCGACGTACAAGGTTTAAGCATTTCATATCAATTAAAAACAGAAACTATTTGAATATAGAGCATTGTATGGTAGCGTTGTGCATAATATATTTAAATAATGCATCGTAAAAGTGGATCTGTACGAAAATGTTGGAAAACATCTTTATCAAGTATTTTATATTTATTTATTCTCTCAAATGTTTTGAAATTTTTCATGAATTTTGGTACAGATCTACTTTGGGCTTCAGTGACATATAAACTGTCACATATATTCTCTATGTATTATACGCGCCTCTCATGTACACTCAATATATACGACACATCAACACATCTACTGAACACAAGGACCAAGACAACAATAACCGAAACCTTGAGCAATATCATATATATTATATATATATAAATGTCGTGCGTTTAATTAATAAGAGATTCATAGTCGAAGCGGAGTCCCTTTGAATGAGACATGTATACACTTTTAAATTTGAATAAATAAATATATATATACATATATATCTGTATACATATATACATGGCGTCTTACATACATATATACTCTTGTCTCAAGACGGCAAGTTGACGTCAATCGCGCGAGAACGTCATAATAATAATGGACATATTATATGGATTCAGGTAAACAATCATCATCTTATGTTAAGAACGCGTTGGTTTCCCTTTATGGATTTTTGCTTTTTTACTTTCCTCGTTTGTATGGACATATCATATGGGATTTAAAAGTGGGTCGCGGAATAAAAATCATAAATGTTAATTTGATAAGTTAACAAATTAATAAACAAATTGAAATTTTACGATAGTTTACTGGTTACACGTGAATCTTCTAATTTGTTATAAACTATCATTAATTTATTAAGGAAACTAGCGCCGACCAATTGAAATATTTTTGTAAGCCCTTTTTTAAGAAAACGATCTTAAATGTTTTTATTATTTTGATACGATTTGTGTTATTAAGAGTGATGATTTAATATTTTAAATTTAAAAGTGTATATTTACATAAAAATATATATTTTAGCGAATGGTATCAACTGAAAAGAAAACAATACGTCTAGTTACAGCGTAATTTATATTATTAAGTAAACAAGTCTAGCTATTTCTTTTTATCGTTGAAATCCAATTATGGTGAAGTACGCATTAATTATAAAGCAATATATATAAATGCTTAATAGGTATACTGAAAAAAGTTTGTTCAGCTCAAATAAATGTATCTTTAATGTGGTGCTAAAGGAGTTAAGTGAAAATTATTTAAAATCAAATAATTATTTTTTTAACACTATTTTAAAGAGATGTTTACACGAGTTTAGAAAATTGTTTTCAGTATTGATAACATCTAATGATATTAATGTTTTTCCAAAAGAAAAGATCATTTTCTTTGGTACTGTAATTGTGCTTGTGTCGTGGAAAAGAAGAAACTTAAATCAACGTATTAGCCTTTGTCGCTGACTGGGGATAAGAATCTCTATAATGTATTAAGTTTTAACAAGATTACAATGTTAAAATATAAACTATCAACATGTTGTTAAACACTTATTTTTGACGATATACGTATTATTGACGTTATATGAACATTTGAATTCATTGCCTGTGAATTGCTGAAAACACTACGAGATTATTGTAGGGTTGACGAAACGATATTCTAAACTAATTGTTATACGAAATGATAATAAAAAAGTTGAAATTTTTGAAAAATTTAATTGCGAAACATTTTAACGATCCGGAACAAGAAGTCATCGAAATTCATGAAGTATTTTCGTCAATTTTTTGGGAATTAGATAAAAAGAAAAATTGAAATTTCATATTGCTGTCAGTGAGAGAGATAATAAAGTTTTTTTTAAAGATGTAAGAATTTTCGAGAAAACTTGTTGTTTTGAACGCTTTGAACGGTGTAACTTAAGAAAGTATATACCTTAACTTCAGTCAGTGAATAATAAAATATATAAAATGATACTATATATATACATACATACATGTATAGTATTATTTTCTACTATATACATATAGTAGAAAATGATAGAGCAAAGAATCTACTAACTGTAATCGATGCTGCTGTTAATTTTTATTATCTGTTAAGTTGTCGATTTCAATAAAGTATACTTGCCATATATAAAATATAATGTGTTTTTATATGCATGCAATCACTCGATCATGAAATCGATTAGCTATTTATTACCCATGGGTAAGGGTTACCGTGTAGGAAATCAAAGTATAGTATATAAATAATAGTATTACGTAGTTATATATACCTACATCGATCTTAGGCATCCTTCGCAAATTCACACCACAAGCATAGCAATCCTACACCTAACCAGCCGCTAAGCGCACAATCACCACAGTTATCGCAACGCTATAAGTAGGTATCCCCCATAACTCAGAGCGCGAGATCTAAATATAAATTCGCGCGCTAATTATTAGTCACTCATCGACATACGCACGCGACCGGCGACGTCCACCAATTAACGGCTAAAAACTACTTGGAGGAAACTGCCGGCAAGTATAAGTTAGTATTTCCCGCGAGTGGTACGATTCACGCGTCTTTATTACACGATCCACCGCTACGCAAGGTATATACGAATTCTCACCGGACTCTTCCGGCGTTTTTACCGGGGAGGCGGGAAAAATATGCAGGAATCGTTTCTGCGCTACGATTTCGCAAGAATACGAGCGCGCGAATGACGCGCGACGATGTCGTCTCAGCTATTCGCACGATGCGATGCATCTCAATTATTATGCAGCATCTGTTACCTATACATGCGGGAGCTATACATATAGGTTACCTACTTGTCTCTCGTATGATGGCTACGCCTGACTGCAGGAATCGAGAGTTTGCGAGATTACTGTGAACAGATCGGGCCACCGCTCATTCACCCACTTCGTTGAAATCGGAATCATATGATCTCTTTGGAATGCGCGCGTCAAATTGTTAGTACTAATTAGCTGATAATCCTTTTACGACTGCATAGGTAATAGCCGAGTAGTAGTTGCGTGTTATCCGTGGGAAGATATTCTATTTTTTGTATTAGCTGCAGATAACTTTAATGTTACAATAATTAATATTTTCAATTTCAGTTTAGAGTAGCAACCTAGGTAGTAAATGCTGTATGCATTAACATTCCTTGTCTTATTATATTATGCAAAGTATGATTGTTAGTATGTCCGAGAGATTTGATGTGTTTGTCAAACAAGACTGGATAAACCTTTTATACCAATAAGAAATGATTTAATAAGATGTACAATAAAATGATATAATTTTCAATAAAAATACTTAATAAAATTTTTTTTTTTGAATTTTTCAAGAGAATTAAAAGTAATGCTAAAAATTCTTTAGTGGTCGGTCGCGCATCAAAGGTATTAAATAGGTATTGCTCAATAAAAAGCAGTTATACCTGTAATTGATAATCAAAAGTTTCTGATGACCAGTTAAAAGGCCACAAGCATAATTTAATTTATGATGAAGTAAAATGGTGCTTCGCACGTTTTTGTGGCACTTTACAGCGATGAAACTAAGTTTAGCGCTAGTTTTTCCTGGTATAGCAGGACAGCTACCGGCCTTTCAATCGCCAATCTCCATTGACGTAAGATGAAGTAATAACGCATGTAACTGCACTCGCGAAGCAGTTGGCACGAGATGCGCTTTGACTGTTCCTTTTCATGTCAGGGTTGAGGGACTTTGTCGTCACTAACCCTCGATAGAAGGAGCCTATCGCCTTTCTAAAAACACTTCTTTATTGCTTGTACGCTAAATACTTTATGGCTCCATTAATTTATTTTCTAACAATACAAAATTTAAAATCTGACTCATTCAAAGTTAGGCAATCGCATGTAAAAGTTAAAAGTATGGTAATCATAGTACAGTAAACTTAAAAATTCTAAAATTTAGTGGACGAAAAAATTTTGAACTGGGTGAAAAACGTGGGTTTTTGGAAGATGTTCTGAATTTCAGATATTTTGAAGTCTATTTTAAATTATGTTTCAATTTACAATAAAAACCATGCAAACAATTAGAAAAAAATATTCTAATAGTTATATAAAACATTGAAATGAAGATTAATAAGGATTTAATCGTCATCGATAATCTTCAATTATTAGAATGACCTCGGTGAATATTAAATTTTGAAAAAATACACGCTTTATTTTATCTACTAAATTGCGATCAAATTAGGTGTAAAAAGAATTCACAAACCTAAATTCACATACTAAACTACACTTATTTTTTTGGGACTTTCTCGGCTTCAATTAAATGTATGAATATATAACTTTATTATGAAATGTAGAATAATTAATCTAATTTGATTTAAGCCATGCATTTATATTATTAAAATTATGTTTGTTTCACATTATTTTACAGAAAACGATTTCTTTATTATGATCTAATTCAAAATTGATTAGTTCAAATTCTTTATGAATTCGTATTATGTTAAAAAATCCAATTGCTATCATTGATGGATATTAATAATAAATAGTGTATTTAGTATAGTAATTATGTACCTAGGATGCGAAGTAAGTAATTTACACCGCGAGAGTGATTTAGTCACCCGAGTGAAGCGGGTGTAAAATATTTTTTAAGTTCCCTAATTTACTCGCGCCCTATATAGGACATGAATCGGTCACATCGCGCCCCGAGGTTTAAAAAATATTTTATACCACTTTAACTTAAAAATCGAATTTTAAATTTTAAATTGAATTTTTAATTTAATTCGGAAAAATAATATACATAGTTATATTTCAACTATCTAGTTGAATTTCAAAATAATTTTTCTAGCTCTCTTGGTTATTTTTTTAATCAAATCATTAATATTATTTTATAATTAACAAGAAACTATTATTAGAAAGTTCATAATTTCCAGTGGTAGAGTGTAAAAGTAAAGTTTTTTAACTCGCGTGTCTAAATAATGTAAGTATTTTTCTATGTATACTGTATGAAGTATTATTGAAAATCGATGTGTAATCGGAACTGCTCAATATTGTATCATAAATCATAGACTATACTTTATACGTCAACATAATTTATTTTGCTGATTTATGTAATAGCTTAGATTTTTAAATAATTTGTTATTTAATGAGTAAATCATTAAGCAATTATTCCAATTTTATGAAATATTACCCTTTGAGGTAAAAACCACTGAATAGTGTTTTCCTGTAATTCTTGCCACGATGCTGCAGTTGGCACGTAATAGTAGCACACGATCATCGATGAACCAATATCAGTTTAGTAGCTCTAAGTTGCCTTGCCACTGGTTCAAGATCGTCTGGATCGTAGGTGCAGTATAGGTGCAATAATACTGTGTTATTTGCAGTCTATGCCGTAGATGCAATGTACACATGCAGATGCAGTCTTTTAAGACTGTGCTAACTAAATTAGCAACAGATGTACCATCAGTCATTTATACTGTGTTGCACGAGTTGTCAATAGCTCCTGACAGGAATAGTAGCAAATATCTCCGATGATCAGACGCTTCTGACCGGAATACTAGCTGCATCCACGATGACTATGATGGTTTTTAAATCGGTGTTTACAGACAGTAAGGATGACCAGACTACGCTGGTTTTAGAATCAGTGTTTACTGACAGTGAAAAGACCAGACTGCGCTGATCGAAGAGTCGGTGTTTACTGGCAGTGAAATAATCAGACTGCGCTGATTGAAAAAATTAATGGTTATGGACAATAAAAAGAGCCAATTTGCGCTAGTTAACAAGTCAGTAGTTCCTGACGGTTAAAATGATCAGACTACGCTCGTTTTAGAATCAGTATTTCCTTGCAGTGAAAAAATCCTTATTTCACCGATTGAAGAGTTTACTGACAGCCAAAGTCAGTAATTACTGACACTAAATATTACAAAACAGCGCTCGTTAAAGAATCAGTGGTTATTGATAGTAAAAAGAAAGGCAGTATAGCTGATAGTGCCAGTACAGGTCGTATCTGCCAATCAAGACGATTCTGCATCTAAAATATTCAGACTGCGATAGCGAATCATCAGTGACTAATATACATTAAACGATTTTTTAGTGATTGCAACAGTTATAAATCGCATCACGTTACATCTGAATAAAGTGTATAACCAACCTGTGCTGCCAAAAAGTCACCGACATCACGGCGTACTATATTTAATCATGAGAACAAGGATCGAAGTATAATCATTAATAATTCGCGATAATAATCGCGCTTAGATAATTAACTGATAGGCTTGCAAATAAGAAAGATTGCAAAAAGATCTTGGACAAAATATTTAAATTCTTATAGGTATATTAAAAACTTGATTCCTACACTGAAACAGTCCAGCAGATGTTTCAAAAGATTGTCGGTTCGAAGGTTCGGAAGCAGAAAATGGTATATACTTTCGACAAAATCATTTATCACTCGGTAAAAAAGTCTCGAAAATACTGCTCCTTTTATCTTCATAAATTAATAATCACAACGATTGGTAGAATACAGAGAATTACATCATCTATCAACATCATTATCAATGTGCATTTCCGCGGACGAGAAGTTGTATTTTTCTCCATTATAATTTATAATAAGACGTTCGCCGAAGTACAAAATTTTCTCATATTATAAAAGACAGCAACAATGTCAAATACCCGCCACCTTCTAATCAATTTAGCCTTGCTCAAAATCACTTTAACGATCGATTAATTACAGACATTTTCACTGATGTAACATTCATTGGTCTTAGGTAAATATTGAAGGTGATAACTGGAAAATTATATTAAATTCAGCTAGCACGTTTCGAACGTGCACAACAAGTATTTTAATTTTGTCAACAAATCAATTTTTGTCTTTGACACTTTAATTATCTTTAAATTTGTTTCTCATTATATACATTTTAAAAAACAATAAAAATACAGCGCCCCTCATTTTTATAAACCTTTTTTAAATAAAAAAACGCTGCCAATTCATTGGTCCTTTTTTGGTAGCTTCCAACTTTATTATTTGTTCCAATACATATGTAATATATACGGAAAAAAAGCTTTGGTTGTGGCAACCAAAGTAATTATTATATAATTTATTTATAATTTTTTTTGTAAAACCGCGGCGGATTCTCGTACTGCGAAATACCTTATGAAACGTACATTGTTTTTAATCTTTATTAATTCCCATTCAAACAAAAAACGTTTTAAAGCAGATACCTTTTATTTCTTTTTAATTAAATTGTAAGTATTATTAAAACAGAATTTCCTCCATTTATTTTGAAAAACCGCGGATTCTGATTCTCGTAATTCTAAATTGCATGTCAAACTTACATGATTATGAATGTTTTTAATTACCTTTCAAACAAAAAAAAATATATTTAAATTCTAAATTTTGTCACCCTTGTGGCGAAACCGCGACTGTTAAATAAATTAAATTGATTTTCGTATCGCTAAAACGTATATATGAATAATAATATGAAACCTACATGATTTTGAATCTTTTTTAATTCCCCTTCGAACAAAAAGTCAATATGGACATGATGGGTATTATTATGTAGCAGATATAACATTTAAACAGTTTAAATGTTATTAACAAAAACACTAAAACTGAAATATTATTTAAACTAGTCAATGAATTTTAATCTATAACAATCAAATAGATAACCAAGAAAAAGTTCCATACAAAATTTCAGGATGATATGATTCAGGAAGTAACGTCTAGTTCGTGATATATAGAATATTGGAAAGTATCTTTTTCGCTTAATAGCCACAAAGTAATTTGATTAATAAGTTGACCAGTCAAACTCGTCAATTTTTTACCAAGGTTAATACAGATTGTTTCTTATGTTAACAAAATTCTTTGAGTTTTATGAATATGATATAAGCTGATGATTAATTGACAAAATTGAAAATACAAGTTTATACCGGAATAAACTTGCTAAAACCAATTCTACACGACAATCTAATGTATTCATCGTTTAATGTTTAATGTTATTATGTAAAAAATTCTTTAACTTCATAGCTTACAATATGGCAATTTGAACAATGAAAATATCGAGTATAATGAATACAAATTGTAAACGCGTACACCTTAATAAGCTTACTGCAAACAGAGAAAGCGATTTTCGAATTATAAAAACTTCTCTGTAATATTCGGAAACAACTTCTTCATATTTTTTGCAAAAGATTTTTTTAAATTTAAGAATCAGCATAGAAAAGTGAAGTTCATAATTTTTAGTAAGCTCATAAAAAAACGATGTTATTATATCAAATCAACAAACGATCGAAGTGCCTAATAACTATAATGATATAAATAAGACATTAATAGCATGCATATGTATTTGTATATATAATTGTCATGTTGTATTTTTAACTTTCACAAAGTATTAAGTAAATGAATTTTTGGTATTTTGGAATTCTATAAGGAAAAATATGCAATATACTATTTTAATAAAACAGATAAGATGAGTCGTTTTCGAAGGTATAATCAAATGCACGAGCAAACGCACGTATAATAAGACACAGAATAATAGAAACAATGCATACCGGAAATAATATCTAATCGCTCACACTTCTTATTTTAGTTTCTTTTTACTTCCTTTCCTTAATTTTAGTATCGAATCGCGCTTTTAATCTCATTAAATTCCAGTTCTCTTAGTCATCATGCTATTTATGTCCTAGCAAATGAGTAACACTTACTATAAAAAACAAATTAAAGTAAACTGGTAGAACTGAAGCGCTACAGTCGATGAAGTTTTTTTTTTAAATTGGTGAACGAGTTCATGCACCAATGCGATGCACTATTTTGTTTACTTATTAATTGATCTGCATTACAAGTGCAACATACCCAAGAATGAAATTTTATTAGATGGACACAAAAAGGTTCTGGATCAAGAAGTGAATTTCCACGGTGCGAGGTCCTGAATAATTTCTAAAGCTGTAAGTTCAAATCCAAAGAGATCGTAGCAAGTTGTATACTAACTCTTATTCTTTTACGAAATAGGAAGAGTTTTAGCGAGTTAAATGTGAAATACATTGCTAATTATCTTTCTTATGTTGGGTTACTTATTTAATTTAGCATATTCTTTTATTAATATCCAAACAGACTACATGCTATAAAATTAGCATTTAATTTGATTCAATAAAATATAATTTCAA
This sequence comes from Megastigmus dorsalis, assembly GCA_900490025.1. Taxonomy (NCBI): domain Eukaryota; kingdom Metazoa; phylum Arthropoda; class Insecta; order Hymenoptera; family Megastigmidae; genus Megastigmus; species Megastigmus dorsalis. The sequence continues at coordinate 10,717 of UELU01140001.1, read as the reverse complement.
AAGTTAATTAGATGCACATGACAGAAGTCTAGTATCGTAATTGATACATTTCTTTAATAGGTACATCCATCACCTAAACAAAACTAGCAAATAGCTGGCGATCCAACCAGTCTCGTAATTTTCTACCAGGGATGGCACAGCAGGATGTTGAGAGCATTGAAATAAGTCAACTGCATCCGGACTCGAGATTCCAAGATCAAGGGCTGAGTCTAAGATACGATTGATTATGAAATCAATGAAACAACGCAACTTTTACACCGACTACGCGTGTGTTTATGACAGATAGTTATGATATACTATTCTGAATCGTATTTGCTAATTATATAAATAAATACTTTATTTTAACAAAGCTCAACCTTCCCATTATCTCTCTCTCTCTCTTTCTTTGTCACAAGCAAACAGATTAATATCTTATCTGGAATAGTGTTGTTCTAGCTTATCAAATGCTAACTATAAAATGTTTGCTGAAATCAGTAAATATTGTTATACTGATGGTGTACATACATTGTCAATTTATTTATAATAAGTCATTTTTAGCGGCATCGCGTACAGATACAAACATTTTTAATTACATGATCTGTAAATTTTTCAAAATAATTTAGTTTCATCAATATATTATAATATTAAAAAGTAAAATTGAAATGTATTCTATACCAAGTCGCGTACGTGGCAATACACTTTACTGATTTACATAAAATCTAAATCAGTAAAAGTATAATATCATTAATAAAAAAAATTTATTCGATATAATATTGTAGGTATGTTGCATTTATTGATAAAAATAAGCACTGTGAATTATATATACATATATATGTCATTGAATTTAATATTTATAGATGAATAATTTATATTTAGTTTCTATCTAGCTTTATGCTAGTAATAATCACCAGCTATGTACAGGTAACATTAATTACCTCTTGTAGGATTTATATATTGTAAATGTATTGATGAATAAATAAGTAACTTTAAATAATGAGAAATAGTGATATATATGTATATAATAATGTTTTTTGTACATTGTTATACACATTTAATTAGCAATACTCGTTCCTTCGCCTTCAAATTCTATAAGTTAAAAACATAAATAACTTTTGTTTAAAGTACTCAAATTTTTTAGGTATACCAATGCCTGTTAAACTTTGTATAGTTACAATAGAATGAAAGAGTTTTCAAAGTTAAGCATGTAATAATTGTATACTTTATAACAGGGTGATGTAAGTACAGAACATCATCGAGTTGCGTTTCAATTTCTTTGTGTACATACTTTGTATATTAGCAATAAATAAGCATTTTTAAACTATCTATTAATAACCCAACACAGTTTACCGATAAAAAGTTGATACCGATTTACCATTTTTTAAGAGATTAAAGCGTATACATAAAGTCGTATAACTGGTTTTTAAGTCATATGACGTATACACGAGTTTAATGACACTATTTCGCATTCGCTGAATATTGTAGTTAACTATCGCACTTTGAACGAGCAACGTATTTTACGCGGCACGTATATTACAATAAATTAATTAAATAACAAGAATTAAACGGATACAGATTAAACGGTCATGCGTTTAGGACTTTTAGGTGCGTAAGTTCTTACTTATTAGAACACGAGATCATATCCCTATAACTTGGACGTGCGGAAACCAGACCCTACAAACAAAGTGCATCAATCTAACATTCCACTCTCATTACGATTATCTTCATTTTTAAGGTAAAGATATAGTCTTTACTTCTAGAGGCACACACTTTTCTCAAGTATCGTTCAATCTCTGTAAGCAGCGTATCTATTTCGTAGAAATAGAAGAACAAATTGCCAACTACTTACTGCAGAAGCACTAATTAGCCAAAAAAAAAAAAAAAACCGCACTAATGTGCCATCCCGCACGTGTCTACAGAAATCAGTCACAATAAAATAGCCGATCGAGGCTGTCGCACTCGGCCGATTCGCAAGAAAGCTGAAAGAATTGACCTCACATCACCGACTACAGGCCTACGAAACAATGCTAATCAAACACTTTCCTCGGTTTGTCCCTCCCGCGTCCGCGACTTCCTCCCAAGAGACGCGCGCGTGGCCTATAGGTCCCATCGACCTACCACCATATTAATGATCCATGCTTGCCTCGTGTACAGTCGTGCGATGCGCATCGCTTGCGCGAGTATCACTGACACTCATCGGTGATAATGAGGATGACGACAGCTGCTCGTACGCGTAGTCAAGTCTGTGTCCACCTCTCCGTCTCTCTTCGCACACATTTGCCGCACACATACAGGCGGCGCACTCTTTCCTTCTCAGGCCTCATTGTGTACGAGGAAGAAGATGTGGCGGCGGTGGCGGTGGTGGTGGCATTGGTAGTAGAAGAAGAAGAATACGAGGCGGATGAGCGGAGAGCGCAGCGGCGCTCGGTGCTTTCCCCTTTCCTTGAGTGTCGGCGCGTTTTATTTGAGGAAACCAGGAGGAAACATGAGCGAGCGCGAGCCGAGGCCTCCTCCACTGGCTCTGGCCGCTAGTGACGTCAAAGTGATCCCTACTTCATTGAAGAAGACGAAGAAGAAGAAGAAGAAGAAGTAGAAGAAGCAGCAAAAAGAAGAAGAAGAAGGAGCTGATGCTCAATAGTCCCCTGGTTAAGACGAGATGGCACACGACAACCGGTGGTGGCTACTACTACTTATACTACTTGTTACGACAAGGTGGGGTCAGCTACGGGCGAGCCTCCTACGTGCGCCTCTGATCGGGGACCACCACCTCGGCCTCAGGATAAAAAATCCTTCGGGGAAGCCGCGGAAAGCTCAGTTCGCAACACGACGCTTGCCAAGACACAGGCCTACACTCATTGGCCACTGTGCTGTCAATTGTGTGCGCACGCGCGCCGTTTTGGCAGATACGACTGTCAAAGTGTCTCGTGTCCGATTAGTCGAGTCCTCGTCTACTAGTTTAAGCTTGCCTTACTGTTCTTCTGAAGTTAAGCATTTCTCCGCTCGAAATGACGATTAGAATGCAGAAGCTGCTGATCTGCCTGTCGCTTGTGTTTCTCGTGGCAGTAGAGGGACGATGGCACAATTTGAAAGTTTTGCGGAAGCACGATGCAAAAACGGCAGACAATCAAGATTTGGACGGCCTAATAAATGGGAGTGACGAGTATCGCAGACACTCGAGTGACAAGCAGTTCCTTCATCATCGTCGGTATTATCCGACATTGTCTGCGGAAAATGGAGACAGTGATGAAAAGTTGACCGAAGATGAGATGGAAGATTTTCGTGAATCCAAGATTCCAGTGGAGGATGCAAGATACGACGATGCGGAAGGGTTTGAACGCATCCCTCGTCGTCGTCTTGTGGGCCATCGCAGACCTCGAGTCCAGACAAAGCATCTGCATCATCGCAGTCTCAAGAGGCACCACGAGTCACCGGACTACATCAATGCTGATCCCTTGGACCTCGTTAGGGAACAGGATCAAGAGGATTTGGATGCATCCCGAACCAGAGGCAAACGACACTACCACAGAAGGCCCTGGACCGAAAAGGACAAAAAGGCCTTCAATGAGAGTCGACTTAAGCTTGTGCAACTGGAAAATGAAAAAACCTATGAAGTAGAGGTCAAGGAGGCTCAGAACAGTTCATTGTGCAACTACACTGTCATCCCTATCCCAGACCCCGGTGACAGGGTGCCGAGCGAATTGGAACATGTCAGATGCAATCATGTGGGTTCTAGATGTCAAGATGTGGGAACCTATTGCTGCATCCAAACGTATAGGAACATTGAAGTTATGTATGAGAGCACTAGGACAAAAGAGGTGTTGAAAGTGTATTCTGGCTGCGTATGTTCACTGCAAATCTATGGAACGTTGGAACCCTATATACCAGATTTAACTTTAGATGAATAGTAGGGTGCTTTATATAGAAAAAATGAACTGATAATGATTAAATTATGCTAAGGTATGATTGAACTGACCAAGTGATGAAATGGATTTGTGAACTAGAAACACCGTGCAATATTGCAAGAGAATTTTAAATGCATGTTTGCGTTTGTTTGTACTGTCTTAGTAGAAAAATAAGCATGATTTAATTGTTTTTAATATTCTGTAGAATCTACAGTATTTTTATTGTACATACGCGAAATGCGAAAATGGTTGTGACTTAAGCATTTATCTCATTTCTTTCTGATTTTGGAGATTATGAAAACTTTTAAAGTGATAGATGTAGAACGTACAGGTTCGATTTTAGTTCTCTAATATGAGACAACTTTTAATACAAATATTTGAATTATTATCCGGAGAAAGAAGTTCTGTTAAAAATTACCATGTTCCGTAATACGCGTGGGACATACTCACAAAATGAAAAAAAGAAGGATCTTTATCATTACCGTTGACAAACAGATTAGGATAGTACGTATCGCAGACATGTACTGCAGTATATAAGTAATATATCCACGAAAGCGAATTCATAGGTAATCAATTCCGTTAAAAATGTTCATATGAAATCCTGACATATTGAAAATTTTTCCCGAATATCAAACTGCGATGCGTACTAGAATTTTCTTGTGATATGTAAGGGATATAATCTATATCCTAGTTCCAAACATTTTTAAAAATACTTATAGGCGAATATTTTCTACGCGCTCTTTTTCTTGCCATTCATTGTACTACATTGTATTCATTCGTATTATTTATTTATTTATTTATTAGAAACAAAGACGACAACAACGTTTGAAGCGATTTTAATTGTAAAAAGAATATTTGTTTTAAGTGGAAATCGTGTAAAGCAAACGTTACCTTGTAAATAATTATACATGTATATAACGCAATAAAAATTTTTTTATTAAAATAAAATAAATTTAAATAGTTTTGATATCCACTTGCCTCTTTTTCCCGCCTAAAATAGGCATCCCGATCATCAGCAGTGCAAAAAACTTTGTATTCAAATTCTCAATTATGCAACAGATAAAGAATCTATGTATTTTTGAGATAAAAAATTTAACGATCGATGATGTTGTTGAAAATCAATTGAATACAATCTTTTTAACATGAAAATGAATCGCTAAAACAGCAAAATTGCATAATTAGAATCAATTAATAAGAGATCAAAAAATTAATTGATTTGAAGAGTTTTGAAATATTTATTCTTTAGTAGCTAATCATTATTGATCAATTTTCTTTACTAATCACAGGATTCAGTTTTCAGTAAACATTTTTATTTTCAACAATTAGAGTTTCAAAAATGAAAAGTTTTTTGGCTATTGTATGACATACTTTTATTCTACGTTTCTACGATTACGGAAGTAAAACAGAACAATGGGATGATCCGATAGAAGAAATAAGTTTTCATTCTCTTTCTCTCTTTCGTATAATAGTATATTATTATTTAAAATACATTCCACTGTATACTTGTAGCCGCTGAACTTATCTGTTAAAAAATACCTGTTAAAGACAATTTAAAAAATATATTCTATATAGAGAATTATGCCCATTTGCGCATGCATGATATTAGTAAAATAATTTAAAAAATAATTTAGGAATGTTATTTCTTGACAATAATTTTGATTTTATAAAAAGGCCAATGGGGCCTCAATGCGATACGGCACGCCTTAATGAAGCCACCTTAAGTATGGTTGTTAAAATCTAACAAGACTGTGCGTAAATAGAACAAAACTTGGGAAAACTGTGATTCCTATAGAATCTGATTACATAAGAATAATTAACTGCTTTGAAATTTGATCGTATAAGAATTAAGCTGTAAAAATAATCTGACGTGTGTTCCAACACAACTTGGAGAGAATAATACAAAAGATAAGAATGGGACTAATGTAATAAACCTGCACGTGAGTCTGCAAAAAAAAGCGAAACATAAATAGCCTGACCTCGGCTCGACAAATCATTGATTTATAATCCGTTCATCTGGTAGAGAATTCGGGGATTTCCCTCACACACATTTATGCTTCAAACGTGTCGGTACTGTTTAAAATGTTTACAGAGGTTAAAACTGCTATAGTTTCTCATTAAATGCTTGGTCTTACTGACCTTCAGGTGTAATTACTAAAAACAAGTTGTTACTTGTTTATACTGCACTTTAAAAAATCAAAATGATGCATTTGTTAACTCTTTAATTTTGTACAAAAGAAACAATATTATTTGATGCTCAGTAAAACACCTCTGTTTACATTAGATATTTAAGAGGATGTCAGAGCTTTAATGATAGTCAATTGAATCTGATGAGACATGCAGTATCAAAAGCTGCGATCTTAGATCTACCTCAGATGATAAAGAATAGTTAGATTATAAAATAATAATTTTAGCAGTTTTAATAATAATGTGTAAGACGCATTTATTTGAAATAGATAAGCTTTTTCAAGTCAATTAAATTTTATTCATATTTAAATCAATTCAAATTCATTCAACTGATTTTACATTCTTATTAATTGTATTTCAATAAAATTTTAATGAAATCAATACAATTGAAATAAAGGTTCATTTTAATTGAAATTATACTAATAGATTTCAATTTCATAAGTTTCAAAAGTTTCCATTCAATAAGATTGAATGATCATTTTGTAATTAAGAAGTACACTTTAAATTAATTGAATATTTCGCATTATAATAATTGGAAATTAGTGAAAATTTCGGAAATTCCCTTACTTTTCGCTACTACATAATATGCAACTACTGCGTGAGAAAAAGAGTAAAAGATTCCATATTTATGGGTTTTTCAATCTACCTTAAAATAGAAACTGGACATTCAAGTCTTATCAATATAGTTTCTTAATGTGCAACCGCATCTAATCTCTAAACTGCATATATTTGACCTCTGGGAAAAACGCTGTACGTTACTTTAAATTTTTTCTTAGAGAGATTTTAATCAATGAAAATGCAGAGTTCAATAGTATTAATTAAGAATTAGAATGCTACAGGACAAAGTATTTCCCGCGATTTTATATATTATAACTTATACTTTTTGTATTTCCCCCGCGTATTCAAATGTTATCCATTTCCACTGGATTCTTGTATTTTCCAAAGTATATCTGTCCCAAAAATTTTTGTTTCCCGTAATTATGCATATATGCATATTTACTAAGGATTAAAGAGAAATTGCTATTTCCTACAAATTTTCTTATAATATTTCTTGAGCTGTGTTCTTATGAGTATAATACGAGCTTTTTAAAAATCGGATAACGTTTTTTTTAACACTCTGTGCACAAAGCTCGATTTCGCGCACGCTTGAATAATAATACATGAGTTAAATCAAGCTTTGTACACGTCATGTCATAAAATACTGTTCGATACACGCGCGAGAAGGTGATTTTAACCTTGTGTTACCTTTTCGTCCACACGAGGATAAAATCCCTTTTTTTAACTAAGTGTGTAAAGCACGACTTTTCGTGCTAATTTTTTTCACGCAAAGCATGAATTTCAGACACTCTGAACTGGAGCGTACTAAGCATTTGCTGAATGTGCAAAGCATTTGCTGAGTGTCCAAAGCATTTGCTGAGTGTGCAAAGCAATTGTCGGGTGTGCAAAGCACTCTGCATTGCACACTCATACTAAAAGCGCCCGAGGTCTATGTTTTACAAGAAGAAAACTAACACGAAAATTCGAGATTTGCTCACTCAGTTAAAACAAATAGAATTCGATACATGTGCACAAAGTAGGCACACCTAACACGTGTGACAGTTGTCACCCTCGCTTCGCTTGGGTACACCCGTGTCAGAAACCCCTGCTTTGCGCACTTGTATAGAAAATACCTATTCTCACACTAGTATCGAAATGTACTATTACTTTTACAACAATGTCAGCGCTAAGTTGCAATAGCAATAAATTAATAAAGACAATTTGACCGTTCAGAACTAGACAAGCCACGAAAAATCTAGATTAATTTTATTTCTAACACAGTAAAATATAAGTAGAATTATAAAAAATTACCACTCCAACTAAAAGAAACAAATTTTTTTATATTAATTTAGATAGAGTTGCTAAACTATTTTATATTTTAATATTTCAATAGTTTTGCAGTTCGTTAAATTAAATTAAATTAAAATCTAAGTCCATGTGAAAAACCTGAAAATTTTTTGAAAACTTTTATAGCTTTAATAAAATAAGGCAGGACCTGCAATTTGTAGTGTATAAATATTTTCAATGTGATCAAATTTTATTCTATAAATAAAATCATAAACATAAGAAGAATAACATTGGATTTAAAGTATATAAAAGCTTATGCAGTTATAAGCATCTAATATGACAAGATATATTTACAGTCGGACAGAAAATTCCCGAAAAATCCTCGACAATAGTAATTACAAATAAACTACATTTTCGATATAGTACACGTAACCCCAGTAGTTTATCGAGCCAACGGGTGCAATAAGCAAAACATGGATTACTTAATCAGTGATTCACCAGTCAGCAAAAAACCGTTCAAAAATAGCCGCGAGTCGAAAAATCCCTCTAAAATAGAATAAAAGAAGCAACCGAACGAAAGAGAAGCATGGAATAAACGAAAGGAGGAAAGAGGCGATAAAAGCTACGTAAGATGCATCGCGAGTGATATGCACGCGACGTGTCGGGGAAATTCTAAATAAAGAAAAGAAAAGTACAAAACACGCGCATCGCACCGTAATGAGATTCAGGCGTCATCTATATATACCGAAGAATCTTATATTACAGTTCCAGCGCGTCACAACACTCATTACACTGTGCGTACATATGCGCGGGTCTCCAGTCCCGCATTATAATTGTACTCGGCGGCCTTCTCCCGCTTGGGGAATAAATGAATGGGCGTAAAAATAGGCACACCGGCCTTTTATCGCGTCTGTTACTCCTATACTTTTCACACGCACAATTCACCGATAAGCTAACTCTTTTTCTCTCTCGATGCAACGAGTTATACCGTAGAATGACGCGCGACAAGATCCAGCGGAAAATGCATGCAGCTTGGGGATATCGACAAGCCATATGTACAAGTGATTTTGGCACCACATTTTTTTACGAGAAAACTTGTGTGTGCATAAAATTGTTAAATTGGTGATTGGAAATTAGTCGCTGCTCGACTGGCTGTTTGCTGTTGATGGAGGACGGGAAAAGCTTGTTGGTACAAGAATGTGGAACAAATATTTAAACGTTCGAGGCTTTATTTCGGAAAGTTTCCTGACACTATATGGAAAGAAGAGATTGCTATTTAATGAATGCTAATGATCGTTATGCTGCAAGAAAACTTTTTGGTCCCTAATCAGGACGAATTTAATGTATAACTAAACTATTCCGTGTCAATTATGCATTTTCATATATTAATTACTCTCTACATTATGATAATCATCCTCAGTCATGGCTAGTATCAAAATCATTTTTCTAAATAGTAGAACAATATTACATTTAAAGTAACCGTACACAAAGTAACTGTGTCACCTTTCAAAATTTAATGTGAATGATATATATACATTATCTTAACATAATGCATATTCAAGCTTTGAATTGACTTGTAGAAATCCGTTAGAATTAAAACTCATCATTAGTTTTGCAGTATCATCCATCTTCATAAATGTCACCTTTTAGTCGCTTTATGATTCATGTTACATGATGGCTAACCTGATCTCGAACAACGCTGCATGCATACACAATAGTCTGTACTGAAATACTGAATGAAATTAAAAGTTTATATATTACACATGAACAAATTTTAAACTTTTTTTTTAATTAGAACATACTTATATGATATACTTTTATTAAAATGTTTAATAAATTATCTCATAATTTAACATTAATCTATTTAAGGCAACTATTATTCAGTTTATTTCAAAAACATGTATTTGTTTATTTCTTAGACTGCTGAAAATTGAGATACTCATATCCTTAGATGAGCAACATTTAAGAAAATTGTATGACTTATACATTTTATAGGATTATTTATTTTAATTTTGGGACTATAGTTATGGTAATTTGAAACTTAAGATTAATCGTTATAAAACCTTTTAGACTGATTAATAATAATTTCATTTTTACATTTTAAGCAGGTATTATGTTAATAGACGGACACGTTTACTAGCAAATCAAATTTAATTAAACGTTTGAATTCTCGAAATTAATTGCCTTATATTCGCGATTATTTGTTTCCGAATCAACAATGATATTCGTTTATTATAGACTTCATACGCATTTGACGTAGCTACAATGGATATAAGCATTCTTATATTTATTATTATTATATGCAAGCATGTAGGTGTTGTAAATAGGCTAGTAGCTTTCTTACAGAGAAATTATAAAATATAAATATTAGTAAATAAGCAAAAATTTTTCTACATAACATGTAATTTCAGGAAAGATGTCAATGTGGCAGACGTAAATAGTTACATTACAAAAACTTATTTCTTGAAAATTTGTGTTAATATAATTAAAATATAATGCTCAACCGCATAAAAAACTTGAAAGCATCGAGAGTCGTGTGAAGAAAATAAAGTAAGTTTCATGCTTTTCATAAATTCAATCATTTAAGAAAAGCGTTATTGCTTTAATTGAATGACGCCTAATGCAATATACGATCTGTTTCACAATATTGCACCAGGAAAACATTGTTTTCCTGTGTCATAAATGTCTATTATTATAGATATTAAATACAAACTGTTTATATTAAGACGTTATGTAAAGTGCCATTCAAATTCAACCACCTACCAAATAACTCTAAAGATAATATGTATATTATATCGAGAATCTAAAATAAATAAGTATTGAACTGTTGA